>CAUYON010010967.1:0-35873 GCA_963573935.1 Arctocebus calabarensis | reverse complement strand
AGTTAGATGGTATCTCAGGGTGGTTTTGATTTGCATTTCTCTAATAATTAGGGATGATGAGCATTTTTTCATATGTTTGTTAGCCATTCGTCTGTCTTCTTTAGAGAAGGTTCTATTCATGTCTCTTGCCCATTGATATATGAGATTGTTGGCTATCTTCATGTGGATTAATTTGAGTTCTCTATAGATCCTGGATATCAAGCCTTTGTCTGATTCAAAACGTGCAAATATCCTTTCCCATTGGGTAGGATGTCTATTTGCTTTGGTTGTTGTCTCCTTAGCTATACAGAAGCTTCTTATTTTTAGTCAAATCATTTTACATAACCAACAGGCTTTTCTGCTTAGTTATCCCCTAAGAATTTTAAGGATTTGCCTGGAGTTGACAGAGCCAGCATTTGCCACCATTGATCACTTCTATGATGAATTCATTTTAACCTCAAAAATACCAGGATTTTATTAATCTAAACTGCCAATAGTCTTTACAAAATCACATTCAAGACTGACAATGAGAACAACAACAAAAAATTGATTATAAAATACTACTGGATATAGTGATAGAAAGCAAGCAAGTTGTTGAACCATTAGAGCAATGTGGAGATGAATTTGGGGAGAACTTGGTGTACCCACCACCTAAGAAGTAATGAGGTAAGCAGGCTGCTTGAAAGCTGAGCTCTGAAAAGCACATGTGCTCCTCTCCAGCCGTTGGGGACTTGGGCCAGCTAAAATGACAAGTTCTTTGCTCTCCACCTCCATGGAGATGTTAACTCTGACCTCAGAATTACAAACTCAGAGCCCTGGCTGAATATTGGCTGTGGTTCCTGGAAGAAAACGAAAGAGTGATTTGCTTCTCTTTGGAAGTTAATAGCCTGCTGAAAACACGCAGATTGCCTTACTCTTGAGGAAGATTATTACGAGGTGGACAGAGAGAAATGAAAGGAGAGAGAAGGAAAACAGCTTTGCAGCATCCTAACGCGTATCTCAGCTGTAACTCTACACCAGGGCCCTTGCCTGTACTGGGGTGCTGAAAGGATGTTCTAATTACTGAATGCGGAGGGCCCTGCCATTGTCCCTGGCCTTCTTATCAGAAATTCCCAGGTGCAAACCAGAGAGCTGTCAGGTAGCGAGAGCGTTTTGTGGAACAGTGGAAGGCAGTATGGAAATGAAGGGAACGTGGGCCTGTCATCTAAAACTACAGGGAACAGGCACAAAGGTCAAATCAAGTGTTGTTGTTTCCTTGCCGCTGCTGAGGGCACCCAGGCACATGGAAAGCTTGGATTCTCACTAGCCAAAACAGAAAAGAGGGGAAAATATGATGCCGTAAGAAAAAAGCTCATCTTCTCATAATAGAAAGTGACTCTTTTTTGTGGGTTTTTTTCCTTGTAGGTTTTTAGTAAAACCTAGTATTAGAGACACCTTGGGCGCTTAGATTGAGGATCTTTGTTTAAAGGCCTGCCAGCAACTTTGTTCTAGATGACTGGTAGCTTCTGGCTTAAAATGTTTCTGGAAAAGTCAGGGTTTTCTTAATCTTCTCATGCCTGTGTTTGTTCTATTTTCCTGGCTGGTTACTTTCAGGGGCACATACAGGCCAAAGCAGGGGGTTCGGGGTTCAGAGTCCTCAGGTCTTTCCTTCCCCATTTCTGTGACACACAACGAGCCTACATTTCATGGTGTCAAATAGGGAATCCGAACGTACAATATTTAAGCTTCTTTGCTCTTTCAAAGGTCTGACTCTTTGATTTATTAACCTGGACCTTAATCACATCCCTGCTGACATTCTCATCCTCTTCTGAAGGATGACTATGCTGGATTTTCTTTTCCCCTCCCAGCCAAATAACCCAAAGTCTTTTGCTTGCCTTCCCAGGGACTATTTCTATGTTCTTTAACACTCACTGCTCTCCTCTGCCTTTTTCCAGCATTACATCTCAGCGGTGGCGAGAAACATTGAGGAAAAGGGGAAAATATTAATATAAGCCTGGCCAGTGCAGGGGGAGGAGACTGTCCTGTGCTTGCAGCACCATGTTAGGCAAAGTCAAGGCTGAGGCCACCTACAGTGCACTGCAGAGTGAGGGTGGAGAGAGCCTTGGGATGCCTGTGAGAGACCAAAGCTGGTCCTAGCCTGACTCTGCCCCTGCTGGCCCTGTGACGGCATCATCTCATGGAGCTCACCTCTTCCCTCAGCAGAAGGAAGTGATTGGGTCACCCAGATGAGTTCTCTCCCAGCTCCATAGTAAATAATGAGCAGGGTATCACAGCTTTTATGGTCATGCTTGCTCCAAGTAATCCTATTTCCTATTCACGTGGTTTGTTTTCATTTCTTCTTATAAATATGTTACAAAATAAATTCTTTTGGAAATCCATCCTAGAAAGATGTCCTACTTCATTTAGAAATGGTTAACTTTTGGCTCGGTGCCTGTGGCTCAACAGGCTAAGGCACCAGTCACGTACACCTAAGCTGGCGGGTTTGAATCCAGCCCGGGCCCGCCAAACAACAATGACGGCTGCAACCCCAAAATGGTGGGGCATTGTGGCGGGTGCCTGTAGTCCCAGCTACTTGGGAGGCAGAGGCAAGAGACTCGCTTAAGCCCAGGAATTGGAGGTTGCTGTGAGCTGTGATGCCATGGCACTCTATCCACGGTGACTGCTTGAGGCTCTGTCTCAAAAAAAAAAAAAAAAAAAAAAAGTCTTATTTCCTAAAAGGGAGCTCTCCAGTTAGGTGTCTGGCTCCTTCTTCCATTAACAGGCCATTAATAAACAAGTAAATAAATAACACTAGGCTGACACTGTACTTTGCACAATTCTGCATGTGCAACCAGGCTCATATTGACTCATTGATAAGTGCAGGTTTAATTTATTTTGTGGAAAAAAGATTCTGAGAAAAAAACATTAGAATTATTGGGTGATAAGAATTGGCCAAATTGAATCAGTGGAAAATATGAATGAAGGGAGACCTTTTTTTTTTTTTCAGTTAAATATGAGGGTACAGATGATTAGGTTACATTGTGTATGTTTGTTAGGTAGAGTCCAAGTTGCAGTTGTGCACTTACCCAGGAAGTGTGCCATATACCCCTATGTTGTGCCTCTTAGTTGAGAGGATACCGATCCCCCTATCTCCTCCCTCACCCCCACTTGAGTTTAATTGAGTTTTTCTCTTGTGTGGCCATGTATTTTTTCCCCTACTGGTTTCATATTCGAATTGACTACATTGGATACTTGCTTTTCCATTCTTGTGATACTTTACTAAGTAGAATGGCGGTTGACTTAGAATAGTTTTTGTTTTCTAGGAATGACAATAAGTATTAAGCATCCCCTATGGGTCAGATATGATTCTAAGTGATTTTAATGTATAGCATATTTAATTTAGTGATGGCTAAGGGAGGACAGGTAACTAAAAACTGCTAAGTAGAAGGACTCTCTAAATATATTTTATTAATACAATGACTCCATTTGAAGTGCTCAGTCTTTGCCAAAGGATGACAGACTCACATGCTTCCAGAGTCCGGGCCATTCTCATGAATAAGGAGAACAGCTGAGTCTGATACAAGAGCAAATAAAGGGGAACATGCTAGAATGTGGATGTATTGAACCCAAACCTCTTTTCTTCAACAGGACCCACAAGTGCTGATATGTGGTGTCTCTTCTTGTTTCTACAACACACTGGGCAAGCCAGATGCGATACTCCTGAGAAAAAGATGCACCTCCCTGGCCTCCAGCTCATGCCCTTTGCCCTCACTGTTCCTTTGTGCATATCACACATTGCTACCCTGTCGTGGGTAATGTCCCAGCATGTACAGAGGGAGGCCCCAGCTTTGGAATGTCTCACATAGGAGCAGAGGGGCCACTCTCACGAGGGACTTCTTTCCTCCATTGCTGCCAGAACCTCCCATTACTGAGCAGATCAGTTATTCCACCCGTGTGGAGTGGTTTTCCCTCTCCTCTGTTTCTTCCCTATCACACCATGGCCAGCAATGGCAGAGGGCTGACAGGTTGCCCTTGAAGATGCAGATTCTTCATCCCTGAATGGATTCCTAAAGCTAAAGGTCTTAGCCATCGGTGCCATTTGCCAAGGACCTGCTAAGCTACCCTGCCGTCTTCTCTGACTTCTCCCTTGGAGCTGCTTTTAAAAGACTTGAAGGCACTTGCGTCTTGCAGGAACTATGCAAACCTCAGTCCCTCGTCCAAAGAACCATGGATTTCCATTTCCTCCCTCTCAGAACTCTCAATTGAGTTTTCATTCCCATTGTTGGAGATAGACATGTTCAAGTGTGTTACAGCCAGTGGAAAGGTGCTGGGGTGAGATGGGTTGATGCAGACCCATCGCTCTGTAACTAACCTCTAAGGCAACACTGTCTTATAGGAGCAATATTAAACCTGGAAGGCAGGTTGTGAAGTACTGTTGTGTATGTACCATCTTGAAGCTAGATGAGAGACGATTAGATATTTCTACACAAGTACCCCTCAGGAGGCAGGGGTCATGAAATCCCACCATTTTCCCTAACCTTATGGTACTCTCGGTGATTTTTATTTTAAAACTCATCACTTATCTTAAAAGTTTATGAGCAATTTTGCATTCTACTGCTGGCTATCATTAGTGCCAAATTGGAAAATTGGCATTAGTACCCAAATTTGGAAAAGTCTTAGGTCATTTATATACATAAAAATAATTACTTCCCAAAATATAAACTCTATTGATTCTGGGGTTCCAGTATATCCTTTATGCTACATGCTGTTACATATAGATATGTGGCAGTATATAAACCCTAGACTAAGAACCAAAAAAATATATAATTGGTTAAACTAAACATTATAGATAGACCTAAAAATGTAATCATTTTCATGCATAACATTATTCTCATGGAATTGCATTATGAGTTATAAATAAAATTTGAGGTACGCCTCATTCCAAATTTGGGATTTATTACAAATGACTTATTTTCAACATTCATTCTTTCCATAAGCATTTGTTGAAAAGGTAAAGGAAGTCAGTCTTTATTGAAGCCAAGCTCCTGATAGTACTTTAAATATTTTCTCTCTGTCAAACTTCAAAGTAACTTTAAACATACTAAAAAAAATCCCACAACCTGTTTTTTCACTCACTCACACATTTCTCTACACTAAATGTGTAGATTTTTTTTCTTTTCTTTTTTTTTTGAGACAGAGTCTCACTATGTCACCCTTCGTGCTGTGGTGTCACAGCTCACAGCAACCTCAAACTCTTGGGTTTAAGTGATTCTCTTGCCTCAGCCTCCCAAGGAGCTGGGACTACAGGCGCCTGCCACAACAACCGGCTATTTCTTTTGTTATTGTTGTTGTCGTTGTTGTTTAGCAGGCCAGGGCCGGGTTCTAACCACCACCCTCAGTGCATGTGGCCGCACCGTAACCACTGTGCTTCGGGCACCAAGCCCTAAATGTCTAGATTTTCTATACTAATCAATTCTCCAATTTTCTGTGGACACCAACTAGTGTGTGTCCTACAATTTAATTTAATTTTGAGGCAGACTAACTACCCAGAGTTATCAAACGCCCCACAGGATAAGGCTCAGTCTCCCCACTCCAGACCAATTGCAATCCTTGGGCCCTCAGGTTACTCGTGCTACTGTCTGACTTAGCTGGAAACTGGGGGTTCCCATGACCTCCTCCTTAGGTTTGATCATTTGCTATCATGGCTGACAGAACTCAGGAAAGCACTTTACTTGAGGATTTTAGAAAGAACACAAATGGGACAGCACCTGTGACTCAGTGAGTAGGGAGCCAGCCCCATATACCAAGGTGGTGGGTTCAAACCCGACCGCAGCCAAACTGCAACAAAAAATAGCCGGGCATTGTGGCGGGCACCTGTAGTCCCAGCTACTCGGGAGGCTGAGGCAAGAGAATTGCCTAAGCCCGAGAGCTGGAGGTTGCTGTGAGCTGTAACTCCACGGCACTCCACCAAGAGTGACAAAGTGAGACCCTGTCTCTAAAACAAAACAAAACAAAACACAAATGACCAGCCAGATTAAGAGGTGCACAGGGCAGGGTTTGGAAGACTCCTCAGTGGAGGCACTCCTATGCCTCACACAGTTGGGGTGCACACCACCCTCCCAGAGGTGGATTATTTAGAATTTTTACCAAGTTTCTAGTACATAGACATAATTGATTAAATAATGATTTAACTGGTGATTACTTCAATCTCCAATCCTTCTCTCCTCTCCACTGGGGGTGGGTCTGAAAGCTCCAGTCACATGGTTTGTTTTGCTATCAACCCAGCCCCCAACCTGAAGCTATCCAGAGGCCCTTGCTCCACTTCTCTGGTCATCCCCTTAGGACTCAGAAAAACACTCCTCATGCAGAAATGTGAAGGATCTTAGAAGCTCCTATGACTGGGGACTAAGACCAAATATTATAACAAAATATATCCCTATCACTCAAATTATAAAGGTATTAGGGATTCTGGGCCACAAACTTGGAAAAGAAACCAAATATATATTTCTTCTTGTGTCCTGGGTACTGTACGTTTACCATTTTCAAATGAGAACACCGAAACATAGAGTGGGGCTGATTAGACTGCCGCTGGGTGGGTGATTATAAAACCAGAAGGAAGAAGCAGTAGAACAGACCCTACAAGAAGGAGGGGAAGGCTGTGTTAGAATTCATATTGTCAGTAACTCCAGCAGGGATAATACCCAGTAGTTAAAAAATGATTCTCAACCAAACAATAAGAGTCAGTTAAAATGAAAGCAAAGAGTTCTGAAGAACCACAGCTTAGAAAATGTCAACTGAAATATGTTGTTGAAATGAGAAAAGGACATATCAATGAGAAGTGAGGTGAAGGAATGTCTTACCTTTAAAATGTTTTCCTTTTGGTCCCTTATTAAATGTGTAATAAAATAAAATAAAAAGTCTTACAGCATTTTTCTTTTAAGATTCTTCATTCTTGGAGTGTGCTATATAATCAAAAACATTTTAATTTGGTTTTAAAAACTACTTGCTCCAACAAGAAAAGGGAAACTATTATTAAAAAGTAGGAGTTGGTTTCCAAATGCATTTATTAAATTGGAGCTGTCTTTCAGGGTACCCGCAGGCTCTTGATTCCAGACAGAACCTGAATACTCTTAAGCTTCCATCTAGAACAGTGATTTTCAACCAGTGAGCCATAGCACACGGCTGTGCCGTGAGAGGATCTTAGACGTGCTGTGGAAATTTTGAAAGATCATTAACTATTTTTGAAAGAAGTTCAAAGCTTTGTACACTTTTTTAAAAAATTGGTCAACAGAATTTAAGTTTAAGTATAGGTTCAAGTGTATCATCAGATTTTTTAAAAAGTTGAAAAACTGTGGTTTAGAACCTAACAGCTTCCCCCAAAAAAACCAACCAAACAACAAAAAAAACCCCTGTGCATTGTGCCTGAGGCTTCAGTTGTAGTGGGTTGGTAATTTTTTTTTTAATGTTCTTAAGAGAGTTTAATGCATTAATTAATATTTTATACCAAAACTTCTGACTTAAACAAAAAATGCTATTCAAAAGTAATTGAGAAAGGAACAAGACCAGTGCACTTAGTACAAGAGAATGGTATTATCTGATAATCTTCTATGCATACAAGCCTGCATATAAAACTCCAAAATAGATTGGTTGGATGAATCCTTTTGTATTATACCAATCCTTTTCTTCCTTTTCCCTTTCTGATTTGTTTCATTGCTTTTAGTTTGTGTTTTAGATTTGGGGGAAGAATCATAAAAAATTGATCACCCAGGCCCCTTCCTTTTTTTTTTCCCACTGTTATAAAATAAGATATTTCATGCAAAGTATTAACTCTGCCCCCCGCCCCAAAGCCCAACCTCCCAACAAACAAAAAACTATCCGGGAATATTGCTATGCTAGCATATTAACCACAGTATAATTATTCATAGGAAAACAGTAATTAAGCAATGAATTAAATGAAATAACAAAGTTCAAACTATCATAAACTCATAAACCACAATGATTTTACAAAACAAGCAATTTCAGAAATCTTATAAACAATAAAAAAAGAAGAAATGTTTCAATATCATTCTACTTGATCTGGATACACCTGATATTGAAATTGGAGAAAATATATTATAATAAAGGGAAATTACGAACATGTTTCACTTATAAATGAGGATACCAAAAAAAAAAGAAAAGAAAATAGTGACTAACTTTCATATAAATTGGATTCAATTTTGACCAAAGTACATTACTTAAACATTAATTTTTTAATTCAACTTGCCAATATGTTGTTTAGGATATTGCATCCTCATTTATAAGGGTTGGTAATTTTTTAAACAGCTTTATTGAGGTATAGCTTACAAACCATAAAATTCACTTCATTGCACATGTACAATTAAAAAATTCTTAGTAAATGTATAGAGTTGTGCAATATACCCCCACAATCCAGGTTTAGAACATTTCTAACAACTCCAAAAGTTATCTCATGCTTATTTGTAGTCAGTGGCAGATGCTATTCCTAGCCAAGGCAATTACTGTTTTCTTTCTCAGTAGACTTGCATTTTCTAGAAATTTCATTTAAATGGAATAATACAGTATGTAGTTTTTTGAGTCTGCATTCTTTTGGTTTGCATATTAGTTTTGAGGTTTGTCAATGAAGTGTGTATTAGAAGTTCATTCCCTTTTGTTATCTAACAGTATTACATAGTTTGCTATGTATACAATACCATATTTTGCTTAATAGTTTGGATTGCTTTAGATATAGTTCTTGGCTACTATAATTAGAATTACAATAAAAATTTGTGCACAAGTTTTCAGACATGTTTTAATTATACCAAAGAATAGAATTGCTTGGGTCATGTGGTAAATATAAGCCAAAGTTTGTAGAAATGGCTGTAGCAATTCACACTCTCACCAGGAAGCTATGAAGGTTCCAACTTCTCAGCATCCTTTCCAACACTTAGTATTCTCAAACTATTAGAGTGAGCATATACTGATGCCTTGGTGACATTTGAATTTGTTTAATCTCCTCCTGACTACTGATATTCATCATGTTTTTACATTCTACTTTGCCATTCATGTCTTCTTTGGTGTAATTCTTTAGATCTTTTGGTTCCCTTATAATTAGGTTGTTTGTCTTATTATTATAGAGTAGTGACTGTTTACAAATTTTAGAGACATATGTTTTCATCAGATACATGATTTACACACATTTTTTTTTCATGTGTGTGGCTTATCATTTTCTCCATTTTTTGAAAAGGAGAAGTTTTTAATTTTGAAAAAATCCAATGTATTTTTTTCTTTAAGATCTTGATTTTGGAGTCACATTAGTAATCATAGCAACAAAGATTGTTTTTAATTTTTCTTCTAGTAGTTGTATAGTTTTTGCTTTTTATTTAAATCTATGATCTGTTTTGAGTTGATTTATATATATGATGTGAGGAAGAATCTAAGGTCATTTTTTTACATATGTATATTCAATTTTCCTGTAACCATTATCAAAAAGAGTATCCTTTCCCTTTTGAATCAAACAGTATCTTTTGTTGAAAAACATGTAATATAAATGTAATAACTTCTTTCTGATCTTTCTATCCTGATACATAAGTCTACCCTTATTTCAATATCATACTGCCTTGATTAGTGTTACTTTATAGTAAGTTTTAAAATCAGGAAGTGAATGTCATCTAAATGACTACCTCAAATCTGCTATTGATCTTTTCTAGAAAAATTTTATTTAGGTAATTTTACTTTTTGCACCTAGAATTTCCATTCGTTTTAGTTTCTACATCTCTATTGAGATTCCCTTGTTTGTTTTTTAATAGCCTATTTATTTTAGAATAGTTTTAACTTACAGAAAATTTGTAAGAATAGTATAGAGAGTCCCCATATATATTGAATCCAATTTTCACTATTGTTAACCTAATATACACATATTTATCATAACTAATAAACCAATATGATTATTACATAAATAAAGTCCATACTTTACTCATATTTCTTAAGTTTTACCTAATGTCATTTCTCTTTTACAGAATATTAATTTAGTCCTTATGTCTTCCTAGTGTTCTTTAAATTATGACAAATTCTCAGACATTTTGTATGTTTGATGATCTTAACAGGTTTTTAAAGAAATGATTGATATTTCATACCCTGTTGTTCGATTTGAATTTATCTGATATTTTTCTCATGGATAAGCTTTAACAATGGGCTTTTAGGGGTTAGACTATGGAGATGTAGGTATTCTCATCACATAATATCCAGTGCACTGACTACAATTTGTGATGCTAACTTTAATCACCTGTCTTTGGAAATTTGTGTGGTTTCTCCCCTGAAGAGTTACTCTTTTTCTGCTCCAGTTATTTCTTCAAGAACTCCTTGTTTTTTGTTTTGTTTGCTTGTTTGTTTTGCTTTTTATTTTCTTTTAAATATAAAATAATATTAAAAACTAAGGTCTAGTACTGGGTATCCCTATTTGTTTTCACATTGTCATTATATTTTCCTTTATTTTTTTGAATGTAGTGATTATAGATGTTAGACATCTTTCTTAATGCCAATGTTTGGATCTACTAGATTTCATTTCTGATTTTTTCCTAAGTAAAGATCATATTTTCCTGTTTCTTTGAATGTCTCAATTGTTTTGTTGTTGAAAACTATATATTTCAGATAATATAATGTAGCATATATGGGTTCTTATTTCCCCCATAGAAATCACCTAGATTTAATTTGTAGAATTTGTCTCTTTAGCAGTGTGCAGCCACTGTTATCTCTGCACAGACATTTTACTCTTATGTTAATTTTTTCTCCTGACTTGTTAGGAGTTGCTCCCCGGGTCTGCATAGTATCTCTTGCTATTGTCCAGGCAGTTTTGGAGATGTTGTCCTTTAAAAATCCCATTCTTTTATCATAAGGACATTTGTAGTAGACTGTTTATTGTAGCTTAATTTACAATTGCCAAAATGTGGAAACAACCTAAAAGCCCAACAATCCAGGAATGGATTAACAAGCTGTGTTACATGCATACCATGGAATATTATTCAGCCACTAAAAAAAGATGGAGACTGTACATCTTTTGTACTAACTTGGATGGAGGAGGAATGCATTCTTCATAGTAAAACATCACAAGAATGGAGAAGCAAGAATCCAAAGTACTCAATTTTGATATGAGGACAATTGATGACCTAGTATATGTTGGGGGTAGGGGAATGGGGGAGCTCACAGAGGAGGTTGGGGGGCATACTTCTTGGAGCAATCCTCTTGGGGGGAAGAACACATTAATAAGGGGGACTTTGCCTGACATACAATGTAATTAGTGTAACCTGGTTCTTTGTACCCTCAACGAATCCCTAACAACAACAATAATAAAAATGAATCCCATCTTTAAGGCATCCATCCTTTCTCAGTGCATTTATGTGCAGGTTAGAAAGTTCAGGCTTTTGTGAAGTCTGTCTCAGCTTCTGCCAGGACTCTCAAGTCTGTACACACTAATAGTTTCCTAGTTAGACAGAGATGTATGAAGCACTTATACATCTTTTCTCTGACTCTCTCTAAGATCTTCTTCTTAAATTTATCACTGGTCCACCATTCTCATCAAATGGGACTACAGACTTTGTCTAGCAGAGCTGTAGATTTTCCCTTTTGTATTCTACCAAGTTTATTACTTTTAATAACATGCTGCCAGATGAAGATTTTCCTTTCCTGCTCCAAATGAAGTTAAAAAACTCTGGTTTTCCTGGATAGCCCCACTCTGATAATAGTGTAGCACACAGTAAGCTGCGCAGAGGTAGAGAAGCAGATGGGTGCAACATCTTTCAAAAAGACTACAGAGCCACACTGTTCTTACCTGTTGTTCTCTTGCCACTCTAGGATCTCATAAAAAATAAATGACTTGAGGCACACTGATTAATAGGAGGAAGAGATATAAATTTATTTTAACGTGTATATACAGGAACTCTCAGAATTAAGATTCAACTCAAATAGGTACAGTTTTCAAAAATGGAGCCTTGAAAGCAGAAAAACAGGTTTGTGGAGGAGCAGAGGAAGAGAACTGACTAGTTAGTAAAGGTGGTCTTTTTATGTAAATGAAACCTTATAGGCAGCATATTCAGAGAGAATAGATGTTAAATGCTTCTTTGCAGATTTTTAAAGGTGTCAGACTATCAGTTAATCTTTTCTAGATCATTAAAAGGATAGACCTGGCCTTATTAATGCAGATTCTCTGTAAATATAAATTTCTACCCATAAGAAGACAGAATTGCAGTATTACTTCTATCTGTGAGACTCCTGGCTGCCATTTCAAAATATGTGAAAAAAATATATTGTGGGGTAAAATATTTCTCATTTCCTCCATCACATAGATGTTGTGTGGAAGAACAAGGACTCAAATCCAAGATTAGCAACTTCAAGGTTGGTGCTCTTTTAATTCTCTCAGCTGCTTTTTTAAAATAGTATAAAGTAGCCTTTAGATACCACAGGGATCTAGATAAAAGTTTTGCAGATCCTTCTTTAATGGTTTTGGAGAATCTATAAGATATTGTCAAGAGGGAAAAATCCTCTCAAATACTGTGGCTTTTTTAGGAGGCTATAGAAATTTTCCTTCGAAAGGTTTATAACAGAGTGGTTTCCAATACCACTTTCCTTCCCATTCACCCTTGCTGTGCTGTTGTCCTTGTTCGCACCTGAGCCATATTCCAGGCTTTGAGCCAAATAGTTCTCACTGAATCTCTTTTCCAATTCATGTTGGCCCTTACCCACAGGCTACTTTATGATGGGGTTGACTTGTTTAGGATGTGTAAATTTTATCTCATCAATTAGATCAAATGGTCTTCCAGTGAAGGAACATATGTTGTTGTGATCAAGCTTAGCCAATAGTTTGCATTTAATCAATATTTTTGAACGGAGATTCGGATCATTTAGTGAATGCCAAGAAGCATCCTAGACATGTATCTAGATAGATAAATACTAATCACAACTCAATAATAAAAGACAAATAACTCAATTTTAAAAAGGGTAAAGGATCTGAACAGAGTGTTCTCCAAAGAAGATCTACAAATGGCCAAAAAGCACATGCGAAAGACATCTAACATCATTAGCCGTCAGGAAAATCCACAATGAGAAACCACTTCATACAAATTTAGGCTGGCTATAATCAGAAAGATAAATATCAATAGGTTTTGGTGAAGATGTGGAGAAATTGGAACTCTCATCCATTGCTGACAGAAATGTAAAGTGATGTACCTGTTGCTGCTCTGAGAATATTGTGGCAGTTACTCAAAAGGTTGAACATAAAGTAAAATTAAAACCTAGAAATTTTGCCTATCAAGAGAAATGGAAACACATGACCACTAGAAAATATGTATACAAATGTTCATACTAGTATTGTTTATAGTAGGCAAAAAGTGGAAAAACTCAAATGTCCATGAAATGATGAATGAATAAATAAAAGGTTAGTTATCCTACAATGAAATATTACTCATCAATAAAAAGGAATTGAGTCTGTAACATGCTAAAATATTGCTAAATCTTGAAAATTTTATGCAAGCAAAAGAAACCAGTCAAAAAAGATCACACATTGTATAACATAGATATTTGAAACAGCTGGAGCAGGATGATCTGTAGAGACGAAGAGTAGTTTAGTGGCTGCCTCGAGCCGGGTGGAGGGCTAGAGACACTGTAGGGAGTGATTGCTAGTAGGGGTGGAGTTGACAGTGGTGATAACAGCATTGTAAAATTAGCTGTGATGACTGAATTGTGATGAGGGTCGCACAAGTCTCTGTATATACTAAAAAAACCACTGAGTTGTACACTTTAAATGCATTGATTGTATTGTAAGTAAATTAGCTCAATAATGGTTTTAAAAAATTCTATTTGAGCTCACTAGAATAATTCATAGCAAAAAATAAACAATGAGCTTAAACAGGAAAATTTATTTTCCTGTATTTTATTTCACCAGAACTTGTTTTATAAAGGTTATTTCATATAATTTTTCCTAACCTAATTTTCAGTTATTTCATTTTTAAAATATTTTTTAAAAGCATTTTAAAGAATAATTTAAAAAATATATTCAAAAATCATACAATATACAAAAAATATTTTATTTGAGAGTTTATTATATTTGTACATTTAGTATATTTTATTAAAATACTAGATTTTATTAAAGATTAGTTCATGAAACATTACTTTTATTATTATTTTATGAAATATTAAAATAGTCTAGCTCAAATGAATAAAAATATTAAAATATAGATTTCATATTTTAATATATGAATACAAATATAACATACAAATATAAGTACAGTTCTATTAATATGTAAACATTCATATCTTGAAATAGTTATTTCTGAGACATGCATTTTTAAAGACATTATTACTACAATAATAGCATAAGACATAAAATGCTTATTTGAAAGCAAAAGTATTCTGATATGAATTTTTGGCAAGCAGTTTTATCTTGTAAAGTAACAAATACAATCTTTAAAAGCAATAAAACTTAAAAAATTTATTTATTGTTTTTTCCTTGTTTTCTATTTCCATTATTTCAAGAATGCAGACATTGGGATGGAGATTTCTCACAAGGCTCTGTCCACCTACACAAAGGCCTTAGCTGGGATTGTCTTATTGCCTTGTAAACCTTTTAAATCAAGAACTGCCTGTTAAATTGCATTTTACTTTATATATGGACCCAGGAATAGGCATGTAATAGATGTGTAAGTTTTTTTTCTTAATTAACGCAATTACCCAGCTCTCATCTTTCAACTACATTCATAATACCCGGTAACATTTTAAAATAATGTGGACTTCCTGGAAAGTAATCAAGATGTATATAGTAAAAGCCTATACAATATTTTAAAGAGATGGAAACAAAATACATATAAAAACAAAGTGTATGTACAAGGAAATTTGTAGTAATAGTAAAAAACTGGAAATTCTCCACACAGCCATCAATAAAGAATTGACTAAATTATGGAAGAACCATACAATGAAATATTATACTGTCACCTAAATTCATGTTTGTGAATAATTTAACATTTTGAAAACATGACTTCTTAAACAGAAATGAAAGCTAAAACATTACAAAAATAGAATAAACTCAAATTTGTAAAATATATACAGATAGATTGTAGATAGACAGGCGAAAAGAAAGCAATAGAATTATATCAAGATGCAACTAAATGGAATGTGGTCCTACTGTGAATATAGGCAGGCTTGTCTATGGAGAGTAGAACAGACAGTCTGGAGATAGATGGCCGTGTATTAGAAACATACTTGTTTCTAAACTCCTCTATTTCTCATGTACCTAAATAACTTTAATGTTTCTAACAAGCCAAAAAGACCACAATAGTATTTGAGCAACACGGTCACGTAAGTACCATGTACTAACTGGCTGTGCAGCTGGGGCTCCTGAACAGCAACCATCAGACAAATCGACGTGACTGATGTTTATTGACCATTACACTAGACAACTGCATAATGTTTCTTTCACGAACATGTGTTCTTTTCATGAACATGGATTTCTTTAGAAGCGTTCATGGAAAACTCACAGATTCATCCCATTCTTGATAGTAAAATAATACTCAATAAATTGTGAAAGATTAAAGTTATATATAGTATGTGGTCTTATCTCAACATAACTAAATTGGAAATACATACAAAAATCCAAAACACTTCCAAATACATAAAAATTAAACAACATACTTTCAATCCAGAGGGCAAGAAAAAAATCTCAAGGGAAATTAAAAACATGTTAAATTGAATAATAATGAAAATGCGAGTTCTCAAAATGTGTGGATTGCAGCTAACAAATTGATTCCATAAGAATTTATGTCCCAGGCTATATGCTAGAAAAGCAGATTTAAAAACAATAATCTTAGCTTTCATATTAACAGCCAAGCAAAAGGCAAGCAGATTGAACTCTACGTTAATACTAAGAAGGAAATAATAAAGAAAATAGAAACAAAAGCATAGAAAATAGGCCAAATAAAAACAAAACCTGTTTTTAAAGATTAATGAAATCAATAAACTCTAGATAGCAGAGAGAGAGAAATAAAGGTGAGTATCACCATTCATCATCCATAAATTAAAAAGATATTAAGAGTTTTATAAAAAATTAATGCTCCTAAATTTGCAATTGTACACAAAAGGATAATTTTCATTGAAAAACATAACCTCCCCAAACTGGCACAATAAAATACACAAAGAGAAATATGAAATAATAAATAAGGAGAAATTAAAGATCTTAATAGCCCCATATCTATTACAGAAATTGAATTTGTAATAATTTAAAAAACGTCACAAGGAAAACTTCACATTTGGATGACTTCTGTGAGGAATTCTAAAGATGAATTTATGAAATAAATAACACAATTTTACATATACTCTATCCAAAAAATAGAGGAAGAGAAAATAGCTCTCAACCCAAATAGTGAGGCTGGCTTAACCTTGATACCAAGAACAAATACATTGTGAGAAATGGAAAACTGGAGATGTGAGAATTCACAAAAATGTAACAGTAAATTGAATTTGGCAAGATATAATAAAATAATGCATTAAGACTAAGAAGGAGTTATCTCAGGAATGCAAATTTGCTTTTACATATAAAAGTTAATTAATGTTATTCAACTATTAGAAGAAAAAGAGAGTAAAATATGATCACCTACATAGATCTAAAGTCGGTGTCTACTTATGATTTTTTTACAAGTATGTAAAAATTCCCACACTAATAAAGGGGTCTACAGGAAAATCTTATAGCTAACATCATACTTAATCATAAATAAATATTTTTCTCCTTAGAATCTAGACAACAATAAAGTCTCCATTATTTCTCTTCACAATTGTATTGAAGGTTCTGAACAGTCTATGAAACAAAGAAACAAACAAACAAAAATATGAATTCCCTTGGTAAAAATAAGAAGTAAAAATTTTTATTCGTAGGCAATATTCTTGTGTAGGTAGAAATTTTAAGGAATAATACAAATTAAAAAAGATTCACTAGAGCTAAGAAGAAAATTTAGTAGTCATATTGGTTACAAGGTGCATATACAAAAATAAATTTTATTTTATAAACTAGTAGAAAACAAGTGAAAATAAAATAAATACCATGAAGAATTTCATTTAAAAAATAAGTACATAGGAATAAATAAAATGAGAAAGTACAAGACCTTTAGTATGATAACTGAAGACTATGATGGAGAGAATTTAAAAAAGATGGAATTAAATGAAGAGATAGAACTGTGTTCATGGAATGGAAGACTCAAACTGTTAAGATGGCAATTCATCCCAAATTTATCTACATTTTCAATAATCCCAACCAAAATTGCAAAGGATTTTTGTTTGTTTAGAAATTGGCAAGCTAACTGCAAACTTATACAAAAACTTAAAAGATCTATAAAATATTCAAAATTATATTGAAAAAGAGAAGCAAGTTGGATGACATTCTACTTAAGTCAGGTGTTATCTTTACATTAAAGCAGGTCTTCATATAATATTAAGATTCAATGTAAAGCTACAGAGGACAAGGTGGAAATGGTAAGGGACATGGTAAATAGTAATGTAAAAACAAACATTGAAAAAAGAGGGACGGTCCGGGAATGGACCCACCCATGTTATTAAATCTTAAATCCTTTAAGATTTCCCACTTCCTGCATTCATGTCTTTGTATCAGTATTGGTCTGTGTCATTAATGAACTATACTATATACTTTCTCTGCCATCCCTACCTGCCGTTTAAACAATTGTGTGAACCTTTAAAGTTATTGTACGTTTTAGCCAAGAATATCCACTTGTTTCTCTTTGCATAGTTTCTATTTACTATTTATTGCTTTTCTTTAATTCTTTGACCATATCTTAATAGCTACTTTGAGCTCTTTGCTAAATCCATCGCGTGGGCCCATTCAGAGTCAGTCTCTACTGATTCCTACCCCCCCCCCAATCTAGTAAAATAAACCACACTTTCTTGTTTCTTTGCATACCTAGCAATTTTTTATTGAACATGGTGGATAGAAAGTGCATAATTCTACAATATATTTTGCAATTCTGATGTCTGCTGTTTTTTATTTTAGTTAATTAACTTTCTTAAACTTAAACTGCAAACACCCTGCAATGTGTAGACACTGACTATTCTGCTTGATACTATTTTTGGGGGGGAGGGAACCTGAAGAGGGCCTGGGTTCAGTAAAGATCATCCCTGCAATCATAGACCTTAGCCAGCAGCCAGTTAATTGGGCAGATGTTGTGTTCAGACATATCAAGTCTGTAAGCTTCTAATGTTCTGCTGTCCAAGCTGTGCGTGGGCTGGAACTTACAACTGTCCAAACTGTGCGTGGGTTGAGGAAAGCAATAAAAACACAGCAAGCACACAATTCTCCCAAGGCTTTTAACATCTCTGGAGTCCCCAAAATCGTATATATGCATATGTTTGTGCTTAACTGGGACGGATGCCTAATATAGTTAATTTTATTTTGGAAACAAAGTCTCACTTTGTCGTCCTCCAAAGAGCGCCCTGGAGTCAGAGCTCACAGCAACCTCAAACTCTTGAGCAGAAATGGTTTCTTTGCCTCAGCCTCTCCAGTAACTGGGAGCCCAGGCAAGTTCCCTAGCTATTTTCAGAGACAGGGTGTCGCTCTTGGTCAGGTTGGTCTAGGCAATCTACAGTGCTGGAATTACAGGCGTGAGCCACCGCGCCTGGCTGAGATAGTTAATTTCCTCAGGTTTTCCACGTCTCCATCTGGCTTCCCAAATCTCATTCAATCATTCCCAGCATCCCTGCCACTTGCCCTGAACTGACTCCACCTCCTCCAGCTGGTTAAGCTGCCCATTTTCAACAGCCACGCTAGAGCGAGAGTGATCAGAAGTCCCAAGAGACAAAAGGCCATGAATCGCCACTGTTCCTCAAGGTAGTGAGGTTTTTTCAGGAGTGAACACTTTTCCAGCTCTTGCCCACCTTTAGTTATTTTCCAATGCACTGAAAGGTTTATCTTGCCAAATTTTATTCTGTTTTTTTCAGAGAGTAGTTGCCCCCAAACCTCATGTCATCATTCCTGGAAGTAAAGTCTTTATGTAACTATTTTTATTTATTAATTTAAATTCTAGGAACCTACTATAATGACATCATGTAATAAATGAATAAAAAATTTAAAAAGTGGAACAAATACATCTAAATGTTCAGCAATTGGTTATTTGCTAAATATTTTATGATACAGCTATAGAAACTATAGCTTTATGGCTATAAAACTATATAGCCACCAAAAAAGATACAGCTAAAATTAATTGATTTTGTTTAATATTCAAGAAATGATATATTGTATTTATATCATTAAAAAATACACTCATTCATATGCATACATGCTGCAAAAAAAGTTTAGAATAACATGTACCAAATGTTAAGATGCTTTACATTAAGTGGGTAGACAGTGGCTTATAAAAAAAATATTAAACTTTTCTCTGTTTTCAGAATATTCTGCAACAAAAAGAAAAAAGAGTGCCTTTACAATGAAAATAAATTCCCCTATGATCCTAGCTCTCAGGTGACTCTTTTCTAGATATACTTTCCTAAGCATAAGCAGATAAAAATTTTCCCTGTTTCTGCTTCAATTTATGGCATAAAAATGCCTGCAGAATGAATAAATGCAGTAAATTCGATTAGAATCTTTTACAAATGCAATGTAAGGAGAATACTAAGTCATTTCCAAATCTTTATAAATCCCCAATTTACATCTCCAGCCCAAGTCTTCTTTCTAAAATCCAGACCTAATTGATGTTTAGCATTTCTAACTGCATAAGACCGACATCCTAGACAACCAAAAGCAATCTCATTCTTTCCTTCAGTTTGTTGCTTCTCCTGATTTCCTGTCCTCGGGGGATGGTATCATGCATGACATACCCAGTTACCAAATCCAAGAAGCTTTTCTTGACTCTTCTCTCTTTGTTACAACCTGCAATATTTGGTCGTCAGTCGTTATGGTCTCTCCCTTCCTAGTGCTTTCTGAATCTATTTCTTCTTCCCCAATTGCTAAGACTATCACTTTATTCAGAATCTCTTCTTCTCTTAAATGGAATCCAGGAGGTTCCCGGATTACAGGGAGATATGTTCCTGAGAACACCTTTAGGTCAGATTTCTATGTAACTCAGAGCCCTGATGAATAGCATGCATATGGAAATAATAATAACAATATGATAATGGCTCATATGTGGTAATAATAATACCATATAATACTGTAGTAATAATAATATCCCTGTTATGTAATAAGTTGCAGAAACCATGGTGTTGTTTTTTAACTTCCTATTCTAATAGGCATATTATACTTATTTTGATCTAATCAAATCTGTAATACTATGTAACTTTTCCATTTCAGTAATTAACCCACTATGCTGATTATGAATAATTAATGCATTCATTGGAACACTATCTTTTTCGCACATTCCATTTTTCTCACTTTATCCTTTATAATTGTTCTGAAATTCAAGCAACTGAACCGTAATGCAGCAATATCCAACCTGAGGCTCGGATAGCTATGAATGTGGCTTAACAAAAAATTATGAACTTAACTTAGAACATCATGAGGGGTTTTTTTTGGGGGGGAGTCATTTGTTGGTAGAACTCTATTGCACAGTTTTTGAGCACGAACTTTACAGACGACAACGTGGTGTCACAATGTCATGTGAAATCAACATACATAAGCTCCTGCTATTTGTACCCAGGTGTGGCTTCAATGTTACAGCACTGTGCAGCTTTAGCTTTCAAGCACAGACAGTCAGATTGACACCATCAGATGTCACACACATGTGCTCATGGTGACTTGGTGAGGCAGTGATTATCAATAATATTTCTTTTTTTTAATAATTTTATTAAATCATAATTGTGTACATTGGTGCAATCCTGGGGCACAATGTGCTGACTTCATATACAATCTGAAATATTTTGGCCATACTGTTAAACATAGCCTTCATGGCATTTTCTTAATCACTGTATGGAGACATTGATATTCTACATTTAATAAGTTTCACCAGTACCCTGCTAAGATGCACCATAGGTGTGATCCCACCAATTGCCCTCCCTCCACCCATCCTCCCCCCTTGCACCTTCACTTCTTATCTCATCTGTGGATAAACTTATTTGTAATGGGTGAATTAGAAAATAGTTTCATACAATGGAGTACAGACAAGGAGATGGAATTGTAAAGAAAAGAAGTTAATAGGTATAGAAGGAAGAATAAGAAAGCCTAACATTAGGCTCAAAGGCAACAAAATATGCATAAAAGAGGTTAGATATATGTGTGAATTTCCCAAATAAAGTGATAAATATGAATTCACAGATAAAGGAAACAGTGTATACTAAGCAGACCAGGAAAAGGGGGGCATTCACAACCTTTTTTTTATTTTTTATTTTTTTTGAGACAGAGTCTCACTGTGCCACCCATGGTAGAGTGCCATGGCATTACAGCTCCCAGAAACCTCAAACTCTTAGGCTTAAGTGATTCTCTTGCCTCAGCCTCCCAAGTAGCTTAGACTACAGGTGCCCGCCACAATGCCCAGCTAACATTCACAACCTTTTAAACTACAGTAAGAGCAAAGATCACTGAAGCCAGTATTCTCTTAAAAAGAGCCAGGAGGAAAACACAGGTACTATCTACAAATTAGACTAACAGTAGACTTCTCCATTACAACAACTGAAGCCAGGAGATAGGGAAATATTTTCAAAGTTCTGAGAGAAAATAATTTTTAGCCAAAAATTCTATCCTTAGCAAAAATAACCTTCAAAAATGATAGCAAAATACTCTTTCACAAAAACAAGACTTAAGAGAGCTTACACTGAAGGAACCACAAAGAGTATACTTCAGAAAGAAGGAAAGGGATATACCAAAAGAAAGGCCTGAAAAACAAGACATGGTGAGCAAAGAAGTTAGTAAACATGTAGGTAAGTCTAAAAAGAATCACTGGAAAAGGAGGGGAAAGCATAAAAAAGCAGGACAAATAGAAAACAAAAGTAAACTTATAGAAACAGATATAGGCCAAGCACAGTGACTCATACCTGTAATCCTACTACTCTGAGAGGCCAAGACAAGAGGATTGCTTGAGTTCAGGAGTTCAAAACCAATCTGAGCAAGAAGATACCTTGTGTCTACTAAAAATAGAAAAATTAGCCAAGGATGGTGTCACATGCATGTAGTCCCAGTTACTTGAGAGGCTAAGGCAGGAGAATCTCTTAATCTCAGGCATGTAAGGTTGCTATGAGCTACACTAAGACCTTGGTAGGCTAAAACCTCAGCACTCTAGCCTGGACAACAGAGTGAAATTTTGTTTCAAACAACAACAAAAAAAACCAAACCAACAAACAAATACAAATATATTAGCAACTACAATGCATGTAAATGGCCTAAATTTTCTAGCTAAAAGTTATAGTGAAGTTAAAATTTTTTTTAAATAATTATACCAATTTAGCTATAGAATATTTAGAAAAACAACTCCTCTAACACAGAAAGACAAAGAAAGGTTCAAAGTAAAAAAATGAAAAAATATATTTCAGCAAATACTAATCCAAAGGAAGCCAGGTTAGCTTTGTTAATATCAGTCAAAATAGACTTTAAGAAAAAAAGCATTAATCAAAATATAGAGAATAACATTAAAACATGTTAAACAAAAGTTGATGAAATTGTCATGTTTCCTTAAGTTATTGCTTGGTCAAGCAGACAACAAATAATTAGTAAAAGTATGTAAAATTTAAGTAGCACAACTAAATAGCTTGACTCATGAACATAAGGAATCGCACAACAAACTATATGTATTTTTTACATGGAAGATCTATAAAAATTGCCCTCATACTAAGACACAAAACAAGTCTTAATAGATTTCCAACTATCACTTCTCTGATCATAATAAAATTAAATTAAAATTAACTAAAATATAAACCCCTTAAAATTCCCCTTGTATGTGGAAATTTTTTAAGATTTCTAAATAACTCATTGATCAAAGATACCATAATGGAAATTTTTTAAATACTTAGAATTGAATGATAATACAAATATTATGTTACATATCAAAACTTGTGGGATGCAGTGAAAGTTGTATTTAGAGGAAAATTTATAGTCTCAAGAGTTTTGCTGAAAAAGAAAAAAGTGACATTTATTAAGCTAACTTTGAGAGTTAAAAACAAAGACTGGAGAAAGGGAGGATTAAATAAAGATGAGAGCAGAAATTAATTAAATTGAAAATAAAAATACCACATAGGTATAAATAGGGCCAAAAGATAATTATGTGAATGGGATCCATAATATAAGGTTTGGCAAACTTTTTAATAAAAGAGTAGATAATATATTTGGCTTTGGGGCTATATAGTCTTCGTCACTGCTATTCAGTTCTGCCACTGTAGTTCAAATCACTATAGTAATATATGGATGAGTGGGTGTGATTGTGTTCCAGGAGAATGTTATTTTAAAAAACCAGTGGTGGGCTATATTTGGTCTGCAGATCATAAAAAATTTGCCAGCTGCTGAACTAATGCTAAGACTGATGTAAAAGAATAAATGTAATGTAAAAGCTTAGCAAAGTTGCTGGATATAAGATCAATATACAATATAACATATCAATAAAAATTAATTGCCTTTTTATACATTAGTGATACAGAAAAGTAACTTTAAATTTGCAAAAGTTATTGGTAATAACAACAAAAAATCGTAAGAATTTACCTAAGAATAAATCGAACAAACTTTATAGAAAACCTAAAGAAACTAAAACTATTGTTTAATCTGCCTCAGACCAAAGGTTCTCAAAATTTTGGTCCCAGGACCCCTTTATACTCTTAAAAATTACTGACAACGCCAAAGAGCTTTTATTTATTTGGGGTTTTATATATTTAAAATTATATATATGTATGTATATATATAATTATATAATATATAAATATATATTTTAATTTATATGATATATTTAAATGTATATAAATATATATTTAAAATTAAAACTGACTAAAATATTTATTAATTAATTTTAAAATAATAATAATAAACCTGCATGTTAACATGAATAACATCTTTATGAAAAAAACTGTTTTTTAAAACAAAAAAAAATAGTGAAAAGAATGGCATTATATTATATTTTTCTAAATCTCTTTAATGCAGAGCACACTTGAACCTATAAGGTAAACTTTTGTAGCACACTTAAATTATGTTGAACAAAAAAAAAAAGAGTAAAAAAAGAATATACTTAATGTGCTTTGAACTTCTTTTGAAAATAATCTTTAAAAATTTTCGAAGCACACCTAAGATCCTCTCACAGCACACCAGTGTGCCATAGCACAGTGGTTGAAATGTTTGGCATAATAGAAGACATTTATATTCTAATGTTTGTTTTAGTATTTAATCAGTTGTGATATATAGTCTTGGTTTCATTATGTGAAAAAAATTCAACCTCAACAAATATGTAGTTGAAGAATGGAGTATTTTGATAGCTTTTTAAAATAATTGTGGAAAAAAAAAATAAAAAATAAAATAAAATAAAATAAAATAATTGTGGATATTCTTCTTTGATATTTTAACAAAATTTGATAAGTTATAACTTCTTAAAGATTAATTCCAATATGGAATCTAAAACCCTATCAATGAACTTTTCCAAGTTATATTTCCAAGTTTTTCTGTTATGTTAAAATTCACTAGTCTTCCTTGCACATTGACTAGATCTTTTGTCAAAGCATGATTTTGTAAGACCACAGTTATTTGAAAATTTTTAATTTTTCAGGTTATGTAGATCTTCAAAATGGTGACACTGTTTTACAATGTCCAAAAATATCGCATGTGATATTACTGCCAGTCTCTTTAGAAAAGTCTTTCAAATTTTGGGAAGCTGTTAAGCTCACAGTAGGAGATACACATCTTCCAAAACTCTGATTTTTATTTGAAAGCTTGAATTGTATCATTGGCAACAAATACTGTCGTTTGTTTTCCCTAAAATGACAGCTCACTTACCTTATTCAGTTTCAAGAAAATATTTGCCAAACACCCAACTCTGAAGCACCATAGTTTGTCAGTCGTTCTTTCAAGGAAAAAAAGTGGTATTCTATGAAAAAAGTAGCTTGTTCAACTTGCAACTCAAACAGTCCCACAAATGCTTTTCCAGAGACAATAATCATACTTTAGTACTCAGCAAAAGTACTTTTTGAGTATGTCTCATTTTGTCAGAATGTTAAATGTTCTGTACTCAAGTGTTGCAATTTAATGCAAATAATTTTTACTACTTGATTCACATTTTAAGTGATCCTGGCATTTTGTTCTACTGTGAATATGTGGTGGTAAAGAACTTGCACAATTTGGTGGCTTATTTTATGCAAAGTGGGTTTTACCCACCAATACATTTGCACCAGTAGCACACTTAACCAACGCCATGAAAAAGACACAGCATCTTAGTATTGTTATAAAACAGTATGGGCATAATTGACATCCTGCCAGGGTCTCAGGATCCCCAGGGATTCCACAGAACACACTGAGAGCCATTGCCATAGACGTCCTGTGGCGCTCTCCTTCATGTCATTGAGATCTCGGTTTAATATCGTGACCTCAGAGAGGTCTATTGTCCAGAGCCCCAAAGTGACTCCTGTATCGCCCTATTTTGTTTTCCCAGTAGTGCTTCTCACTACTTAATGTAGTAGTTTTTTGTTTACTTATTTATGTATTTGCTATCTGTTTCCCCCAAGTAGAAAACAAGACCCAAGAATGCAAGGAGCTTATCTGTCCTTTCAATGCCATAACAGGGCCTCCAAATCCTAAAATGACTTGGCACCTAGGCATTCAATAAATATTTATGGAATAATTAGATCAGGATAAGGAGTTGAGTTTCTCACCATTTCTCATTTTGATGGCCTCATAGCTGCAACTAAGCTATCTTTTTGCTCACCCCAGATTCTTTGAATAACAACAAAAGGAACTTTTGAGTTCCACATTTTACATGTATTTACTTAGTCCTCACAAGAACCCTAAAAATTGAGTGTTATTTACCCCCTTTTACAGAAAAGCATCTGAAGGTCAGTAATAACTATTGCAAATATAAAGATCTAGTGAGCATCAGAGCCAAAAATTGCACTCACATCCTTCAGCTTCCTCCCAGGCAAAACAGTAACTGAGTGGATGCACATTAAGACATAGCGTAATTATTGCTCAGATTGCCAAAGTTTCGAGAGTTGGCTGCCAAATGATGAGGCAATAGTCATTCAGAAAGTGTGCTTGTCAGAGGGAATTTTTAAAATAATTAAAATTGAAACTCTGAAGTTACAACAAATGAGCAGCATATTTTCAAAATTAACTTTTATGTACATTTTAAAAGTGTTTACCTCAACCTTCAGTTCCTAAGAAGCCATTATATTTTAGTCTTTAGCCCAGGCATTCTTCAGTTCTTTCCCAGGAACTGAGGCAATGGCAAAGAGCATGAAGTTTTCTTGTTGCATTCACACCAAAGGCCTCTCCTTGCCCTAGTTCCTGGCTGGGACAAGCCTACAATAACATGTGATGACATCCCACGTCAGCATGAAGACCAGGCCTGGGCCCGATCTTACCTATTTTATCCTCACTTTGTAGACTATGCCACGGAGAGGCTACAGCAGAATCTCCAGGGGTCACACAGAAGTCAGCAATAGTACATGAAATACAAGTCAGCCGCTTGTCATGGAGACAGGTGCTCTGATTGCTGTAGGTTTTATTTGAAATCTTTAGTACTAGGGAAAGATTTACTGAAAGACTTCCAGGGGAATGTCAAGACTAACCCATTAAATACCAAGTGATCCTGGACCTTTGAGAATCACTTCTCTAGGATTGTGTTTGCTAGCCCTGAGATGTATAACTTTCAAAAACAAAGTGGAGTGCCGACTCAAGTCCTGTTTTTCAGGTGTGCTAGAGAGAACTCAGTTCCAGCTTACCTGCAGGAGTGAGTCGTACGACTGACAAGGGCTTTATTTCCCACAATTATCTATTAACTTAACTCACCCCCAGTTGAATATAATACTCCTAGGAACATCAGGAGAAGTTATTATAAGTCAGCTACAACTTTCTCTGAACACCCAAAGGTGCTCAGCTTCACCTAGGAAATTGTATGTGTAGAGGAGAGGAAGTGATTTTGGAAAATGGGATGCAGAGTATGGGGTTCTATCAGCAGAAAAGTGCTAACTTCAGGAGACGGAACTCCTTCAGGAAGGGGGTGCCTCTGGAAAAGCCTGTGCCTGCTGGACCGTGAGTGTGCTGGTGTAGCTCCAGCTGATGGGGGGATTCTCACCAGCAAAGGAAGAAGAACCTGCCGGTGTAGCATGGAACAGCTCCACTGCAGGCCTCCACGCTCAACTGTCCCCCAGGAACTTCCTCAAATCACCCAGAGGACAATGGTTTGTGGAACCAATGTGGCCAATTGGTCAAGGCCAGACTTGGTCTCTGCTAATGACTTACTGGAGCTTGAGAATATGGTCTAACTTTACCCTCCACTTTATTCCTGACTTATAATGTTGAAGACAGCCACATAATTATCCGTGAAGGTGAAATATTTGCAGTGTGCAAAGTCGTCTTCCACTATGTTGTCTTCCTGACCTTCTTTTAACCCACATTGCCTAGATGGCCTTTTCTCAGTCTTCTTGTGCTCATACCATCAGCAAGATGATCTGTGGAGGTTGTGGTATAGATTTAAGAGATCTGTTGGGAGACCTTTTCAGGCTACCTGTGTCCCCCTCTGTCTCCACTCCCAGAGTCCCCACCAAGGAGAATCACTTCTTAGTATCTTGTAAGTTTCTTCTCTCCACAGTGTCTACTTCTCTTAGGACTTTGTTTGATCCATTGTAGAATTATTATTAATATATTTTTTGATTAAAAATCTATTCAGATCCTTGCCAAGGTTTAAGGAGGCTCTAGCTTCTGGAAGGGGAACACCAAGCCATAAATATGTGGAGGCTGCCCTAGCCTGGGAGGGTGTAACCATCTCTGCCTGGAGTTACTGTTGATGGTAATGGTCAGGATCATAATAATAAAAGGCTTTGAGTAATAAAAGCCTCAGTTACCTAATACCCGATTGTGTTGGCTTCCATTTATACTCATGCCCGTGCTGAATTGTAGACTTAACTGGAAGGATTCTAATACTTCTGATTAGTCCATTTGTGAATGTTTGTAAAGCTCAACATTTGTACAAAAGCAAACTGCTCTCTATAGGTCAGTGGGAAAGACCTTTGAAGGAGCCTCCTGAGCCCCTTCTCCATGGCTTTTTGGCATACTGCCTTCTCTGATGATTAGGCCACCTGGGAAAGTCTAATGCTGCTTCTAACTAGCTCCTTAGAAATTTGAAAATGGCTACTGTGTCTTCTTATTGCCATGAGATATTTATATACCTAGTACCAAGCTTAGGAGGAAGAATACAGTTAGGGGGGCACAAATAGTTGATTCTTCCTCTGCACCTTCTCTTAAGTAATTTTTCTTCTGTTCTTTAAAACTCCATTCTGGCCCTGCTGTTATTGGGAAGAGTCCCCTCTGTGCTTGGTGGCATTTGCCTCAACTGTTGTACCGTGAGCTCCAGGAGCTTATTTGGGTTTGTTCCCAGCACCCAGCAAAGTGGCTGGCCTGTGGGAGGCACATTCCTAGATTCGTAATGACTGAATCTTTTCCCACATTCCACACAACTTGGCTCTCCTGTGGGAGCCATTGCTCTGTGTCTCGGTGTGTCCATGTCAAGGCAGCCAGAGTTCTGGCTGGAGACAGCGGACATCCCGGAGCAGAGCTCTCACTTTCGAGCCGTGGATGGCGTACTCAGGAAGGCACGGGGCACTGAGACTTCCTTTTGGAGTCTTTATTCCGTTTTGAGGACTACACAGAGTCCTCCTAGGGAGGAATGTCTGTGATCACCGTGAGCAGGGGAACAGATAGAGGCAAAATACTGGTGATGTCCAGAGGAGACGTGATGTTCGGATGTTCAGAGTGCCTGGGATACTGCAAGAGAGAATGGAGATCAAAAGCAGCACAAAGAAGCTGGAGCCCTGAAAAATATACCACTGTTTAATGTCTCATGATTAAAAGGCAAAATAATAAGACAGACAAAATTCTGTGTATTTGGAAAGAAATATTAACCTTACGAAAGTATGCAAAAGAAATACATCTTACATCACTGTCCTTTTAGTGTTTTTTAAATGTGATCACAGCCCTGGGAGCCTGAGAAACTATTGGTATTGGTAATATGATATTTGAAATAACCAAAAGAATTTTGTAGACCCACTGACCTTCTTTTGACTTCTGAGAAACACAGCTTAACTATCTCAAATCCTATGAAACTTGCCTCAGACTTATGGCAAAGATTATTCCGTCTCAGTTGTGGAAGTTGCCTGCCTGTTTCTTCAATAAGGACGACATGTTGCACATACAGCACGTTACAGAGGTTGGATTTGTGACCTTCCCCCCCTTTCTTAATTTGAAACACATTGTATACATCTGCTATTCTCCTTTCCTTCCAGAAAGACTTACTCTCAGGGGTTTCAGCCTGCACCACGTGCTATGATAAGGTGCTCACCCACAAAGTGAGCAGTTACCAGGAGATGAACGTCTGAAGGAGGCTGGCATGCCTTGCGCACCTGCCGAGCATGGGCTCTCCTGTAGCCATCCAGACAGGAAGAGAAATTAGTGTGTGCCCTCTCATCCCTGGATTCATTATCTCTTTGTCCAGTCTCTGTCGAGTCAGATTACATCAACCTGATAACGTCTTCCTTCCTGCACATAAACTTGCTTATTCATTCATTCAGCCCACATGGTCTTACTCCCTGGTGATCTCATCCAGTCTGTGGCTTTTAAATGCCGTCTCTGCACTAGTGGCTCCCCACTTTATGTCTTAAAAATCTTGGGCTGCGTTCAGTTGCTTACATAATGCCTCCACAGGGCTGTGTGGCAGGGAGCTCCTCCAACTTAGCACATCCGAAACCAGGACTGCCGGCCCCAAAGCCGTATCTGATCCCCCTGGGGTTTTCCATTTGGGGAATGGCCCTTTCATCTCGTCACTAGGCTGAAGTTCATAGAGCCACCCTTAACTCTTTCTGTTCTCTCACCCACGTCCAATCCATTAGCAAATCCTGTGAGCTCTGTCTTCAAGTAAGTGCCAAATCCATCCCCTTGTCCCCACTCCTCTTCTCCCTCCATAGTTCATCCTCACCTGGCCTGCCACAGAGCTTCCTAGCACGCCTCCCTGTTTTCACTTTGACCTGATAACAATCCATTTTCCACATAAAAGCCAAAGTAATCTTTTAAAAATGTAAGTCAGACCCTGGTATTTGACCACTGTGGCTTCCCACAGATAAAACCCAAACTCCCACCTGACCTGCAGGCCCCCCTCTATCCGCAGCCTTCTCTGGCCATTGCCCTCTAGGCTCCCTGCCCATCATGAGAGCACCCAGCCTACTCCTGCTGCAGGACCATTGAGCCAGCTGTTTATTCTGCAAGGAGGGCTCCTCTCCCAGACACTTGCATGGTTTATTCCCTCACCTCATTTAGAACCTCCTTAAATGAGACCTTCCATGGGCACAGCGTCTGAAATGGCACTTCCCCACCACATCCTTATTTCTCTCACGCTGCCTCAGGTTTTTCTCTACGGCACATGTTATCATAGATCAATTTGTTTGTGTGTTGCTTTTTTTCCCAACAGAACACAAGTTGCTTGACAAGCACAACCTGCTGTGCTCATTGCTGTATGCTCAGGCACCTAGGGCAGGGCATGACATTGTATATGGTATGTGGTAGGAGCTCAGTCAATACTGATTAAATGAATGAAGATGTTTCTGGAGTAGCCATCTTTACTTCAGGCATTATACTACAGGGGGAAAAAGATAAGAAGAAGAAGGAGCAGGAAAGCTTGATTTTCGCCCTTGGGGGCCTTGCCCTGCGTGGCAGAGACAGTCACATAAGCAATTCTGTGATACCAACATGGCTAGGGAGCTGGGGAAGCTCCAGCATGAATCTCCCAACTGTGCCTGCAGGAGTCGGAAAGGCAACCAGAGGAATTGACATTTTCGATTATTACTGAAGGATGAGCGAGTGTTTGCCAGACAGAGAAGAGTAGGCGGAGTAGTTCAGGTGAGGAAATAGCACATACAGCAGCATAGAGCTGCGATAAGACAGAAATCAGGGAAACTTGAATAGAGCCAACTTAGAGGAGAGTTGCATGAGAGAAGTATCTTATTTCTTTTTCTGTTGCTGTAATTGAACACCTGAAAGTAAGTAGTTTATAAATTTAAAAAAGTATTTCTGAACATTCAGGAGACTAGAAAGGCCAACATCTAGGGACACCATCTGATGAGGACCTCCATGGCAAGGGGACCCTCTGCAGACTGGTGCAGGCAGCCCAAGGTGAGGGGACTCAAGAGAAACAACCAAAATGGCTTTTATGACTGACCTGCTGTCATTGTAACTAACTCACTCCTCAGCAACCCACAAGTCTATGAATGGATTAATCTGTGCACAAGGGCAAAACCCTCATGACCCAATCAGTCACTTAAGTCCCAGCCCTCAACACTGCACATTGGGAACTGTTTTCTCTTAACACATGAACTTGTGGGGATTCGTTCAAACCACAGCAGTGAGTCTGGATAGGTGAACTGCCAGGAAGCAACAGCTCGATTCAATCCTGGCCCCCAAACGTGATCCTCCCTAGAGCTATCCTTTCAGTACACGACACCTCATTCGTGTAATTGCTCAAGCTGAAATTCTCTATTATCCCTGACTTTTTTTATTCTCTCACACCTCACATTCAATCCATTAGCAAGTCCCATCAGCTGCACCTTTGAAATACATGCCAAATCCAGCCTCCAGTCACCACTCCTATGCTTCCTCCCTGGCCCAGGCCATCATCATCACTCACCTAGACTGTCACAGGAGCATCCCGAGAGGCCCCCTGCTTCTCTCATGACCCCACAATGACCTATGTTCCACACAAAATCAAAGATTGTCATTGCAAACTGCTTTTAAATTAGAACCGAAAGAGCAACTTAAGTCGGTATCAACTAAATGGAGCCTATTAAAGATTCTTTAATGTTTTGAGTAGAAGGAAGGAAATTATTTTCATGTCAAAATCTGTATCTTCTTTATATTTGCATGACTTGTCCTTAGGCTTCTGTGGTGTGGCATGTGCTCATGTATGAAGTTGTCGCCTGAACGGTGGAAAAACAGAGACCCCTTCCCATTTATCTTCATTCTCACAGTACCGGGCCTGGCACACACGGTTAGCGCACCATATGTCAGTGAAAGATTCATTCTTCGCTTGACAAGTTCACTGCCAGGTTACTCTAGTGATCTTCCCTACCATCTCTTAAGTGATCAGTTTTATACAGTTTATTTATATACAGTGGTCTTTTAAACATCTACTATACAAAGCCAACATGGTCCATGTAAGTGGCTTTTTATCTGAATCTTAGATATGCATCTAAAACAGTGGTGAGAAGAGAAGTCATAGCCTAAAATACTTACTTTGGCAAATGAGAAAAATAGAAATAAAAAAAATAAGCATCTAACTCAGAAGTTAGAAAAAGAACAATAAAGCAAACCTAAAACAAGAGCAAGAAGGAAATAGTAAAGGTAAAGCAAAAAACTATGAATTCAAAAACCAAAGAATTAATAAATATAAAAACTTGTTACTTGGAAACATCAGTTTAAATAAAGGGAATTTTTAGATGACTCAATTAACAAAAACAGGAAATAATACAATAAGACATATCAAAAAGGAATCATAAAATATTTTATTTAACTTTTAAGAAATTGAAAGCTAGCAATTATCTAATAAAATGTAATTTAGCCACTCTGACTTCTAAGAAGAAGGAAAATCCATCAGACTGACCACCCTAGAAGAATGCCAATGTCCATTTCTAAATAAAATGTTAGCAGCATCTACCAGCGTTTTGAAAGAACAGTATACCATAAGCAAATGAGGTTTATTCCGGGCATGCAAAGATGATACAAAATTGGAAAATCTATTAATGTAATTCACCATATTAATAGGTCTGTATAGGAATTCACCATATTAAATCTGTATAAAAAATCCATTTGCTCTTCTTCATAGATGCTGCAGAGTGATAATGTTATCCAATATCCATTTTGCATTAAAAAACACTTGATAAAAGCAGAAGTGATAAATACCACCTTAACATGATAATGCATATATGTATGTATGTATGTGTATATATATATATATATATATATATATATCTCACCCAAAATGGAGTGTTATGCTTGACAGGGAAACACTGGAAGCCACATTGTATCAGAGACAATGAGTACAGTGGTGTCCATTGTTGTAACTCATTAGTAATTACTCTGAATGTATTAGCCAGTGACATATAAGAGAAAGAAATTGGAAGCATAAAATCAAAAGGAAGAGGTTAAACAAATGTTTGTTATTCGTAGTGGTATAATTGTATACTCAGATTATATGCTTGTTTCTATGAATCAACTGGAAAATTGTTTAAAACAATAACAGAACTTGTTAAGTACCAATTGATTATGTAAAATAAGCTTTCATATATGTGATCAACAGCTGGTTAAAAGACATACTGAAAAAAAAGACCCTGTTTACAATAGCAAAAAGAAAAATCTAAATATATACACATTTATACATAAATATGTACATAAATATAGGAATTAAACTTAACAAGAAATCTGTAAGAATACAAATCTTGATTCCTATAAATCAACAAAACATGTTTGAATTTTTATGAAATACAGGCAAAAAACAAAGATGTAAATGAACAGAAAGGCAAGCCATGTTCTTGCATAGAAAATGTCAACATCACAAATTTAACATGATTCTAGTAAAAATACCAACAGAATATTTTGTAACCAAACAACCTGATGCTGAAGGTCATGTGAAAAAAATTTAATCAAGAATGAAGAAAAGAAAACAATGAGAGAAAGTTGCTTTTTAGATATTAAACTATATTGGGCAGCACTTGTGGCTCAAGGAGTAGGGTGCCAGCCCCATATACCAGGGGTGGGGGTAGGGGGGTGGCGGGTTCCAACCTGGCCCCGGCCGAAATTGCAAATATCTGTATATTGAAAATATATTTTTATATATGAAATTAGGACATTGAAAGACAAGTCAATGGCATAGCATAGAGTTGAGAAATAATCTCAGGGGAGAGGAGAGTTGGGAGAGGGAGGGTAATTGGTGGGATCACACCTATGGTGCATCTTAGAAGGGTACAGATGAAACTTACTAAATGCAGAATACAAATGTCTTCATACAATAACTAGGAAAGTGCCGTGAAGGCTATGTTAAACAGTTTGATGAAAATGTTTCAGATTGCATATGAAGCCTGCACATTGTACCCCACGAATTGCACTAAATGTACACAGCTATGATTTAATTAAAAAAAAAAAAAAAGGAAATAATCTCAGATACATTTGAAGTTTTAGTTTACTTTAAGAAGCCGTCTCTGATCAGTAAGATAAAACTAGATGGTTCAATAAATACTGCTGGGACAACTAGGTAGCTATCTGGGAAAAGTAAAATTTGATAATTCATATTTATGACAAGATAAATTTTAAAGTTTATATTAACACCAAGATGAATTCTAAATGGTTCAAAAACTTACTTGAAAAGAAGAATAATCTTAGAAGTTCTAAAAGAATTCAGGGAAAATTTTTTCATATCTACAAGTGGGGAAGGACTTTCAAAGCATGGCACAAAATCCAGAAACCATTAAAGGGACAGGCATAAAATAAATTCAGTCACATGAAAATCAAAAGCTTTGAGGAGGAAATATGGCCTTTAAACAAAGGCAAAAAACAAGTGACAAAATAGGAAAAACTGTTTTGCAATTCATCTAGAGAAAAAGCCGGTTTCCCTACTATGTAAGGATCTTCTATAAGGTACTCAGAGAAAGACCAATAAAGTAATAAAAAAGTAAGGTTATCGTCACAATTTACAGGAAAGGAAATATAGATTGCTACTCATAAACATTTGAGGTATATCCAGCTTCATTAAAACAGTCTATTAGCAAGACTAGAGGTAAAGAAGTACTCTGATACACCATTGCCAGGAGAATAAATGGGTGCAGTCTCAAGGGAGGACAATTTGACAGTATCAAAATGGAAAAGCTTATATATCCTGTGATCCAGAAATTCCACTTCGGGGAAGATAGACAGAGGCACTTCATATGAACAGAGTTTAGTGATTGCACAATACAGCCTTGTTTATAATAACACAAGCTTGACAAAGCCAAACAGCTATCAATAGAGAATTGGTTATATACATAGTGAATACTATGAAATCATAAAACAAGAATGAGGAAGATTTTGTATATGTATGAAATGATATCTAAGATACATTTTTAAATAAAAGAGCAAGACTCATAATAGTGTGGTAATATATAAACGTTTGTATAAAAAGGATGAAAGATTTCATCCTTTATAGATAGATCTTTGCTCAAATAAAGGATGCACAAACAACAGACATGTCCCCTAGGAAGTGGAGCTGGGAGGCTGGGAAGCTGGGGTTGGGATATTTGTGGACACTGACTGTGTTTCATTTTATCCCTTTTGAAATTTGAAGCAAACCAAAAAGAAACAATTATGTTTTTGAGTCTTCTTTAAAAGAAACCACTGTTATACCCAATAATATGAATGAATGTTACAAGTGTAAAGTAGCACAGAGGCAGACACACAAAGAAGCATGTATTTCATTATCTCATTTATTTAAAGTTCAAAAGTAAGCGAAACTAATCTTTCGCTTCTGTGTGGAGGAAGTTACAATAGCAGTTATATTGGTGGATATAAGGCCTGGAGCAGGGCATGAAGGAAAATTCTGGGGTGTTGGTAAAATTCTTTTTTTTTTTTTTGTAAGACAGAATTTATTCACAGAAAAGAAAGAAAAGAATACAGAAAACATTAAGGCATCTGTTAGAGGGAGAAAATTCTAGTGGGGAGAGAGAAGCTCTCTCCGTTTCTCTCCCAGTCTTTCTCC
>CAUYON010010966.1:0-108105 GCA_963573935.1 Arctocebus calabarensis | reverse complement strand
TCCTTCCTTCCTTCCTTCCTTCCTTCCTTCCTTCCTTCCTTCCTTCCTTCCTTCCTTCCTTCCTTCCTTTCTTCCTTCCCTCCTTCCCTTCTTCTCTCCCTCCCTCCTTCTTTCTTTTTTTCCCCTCTCCTTTTCCCTCTTCCTCCCTCCTTACTCCTTGACTCCCTCCCTCTTTCCCTTCTATTCTTCCCTCCTTCCTTTTTTTTGAGAGAATCGTGCTTGCTGGCCCAGGTAGAGTGCAATAGCATGATCACAGCTCACAGCAACCTCAAACTCCTGGGCTTAAACAATCCTCCTGTCTCAGCCTCCTGAGTAGCTGGGACTATAGGCCCTTGCACCATGCCCTTCTAATTTTTTTCTGTTTCTGGTAGATGGGGTCTCACTCTCCTTTATGCTGGCCTCAAATTTCTGAGCTCTAGCAATCCTCCAGCCTCCATCTCCCAGAGTGCTTATATTACAGACATTAGCCACTATGACCAGTCACCAAATCTCTCTCTCTTTTTTTTTTTTTTTGGTCTTTCTTTCCTGTCCTTGTCACCTAATATCAAGCAGCTACTTATAAGACATAGAAACAAGTGCGGTGATGCAGTGATAGCACCTTTTAGGTCAAACATTCTACTCCAATGAAACTTCCTTTTTCCTTTCTGGTTTAGTGCTATTAGATCAAAAGTTTCATTGTATTGGGATCAAGAAGAATATATTATTTGGAGTTCACAAAAAGAGTTTAACCAACTGAACAGATCTAATTTAGGGAGAAACAGCATATACAAGACAAAGCCAGGAGCAGAGATAGAGCAGCAAGAAATCCCCCATATGGAAGTCATTTAAACTCAAATTTTTCACGTGATAGGGATAAAAACATTCTTCTGCCATGGAGCTTCATAAAGCATGTCAGGCATCTTCTTGCCCTTGCCTCTTACACATCTGTCAATTGGAGAAGTTAGCCTCTCTCCAGTTTTGATGAGAAAATGATAAAAATCGAAGTCCTGGTGATTTTATAGGAGTACTGGCTGCTTGTGTCTTTGGCTATCTCTTCCACCCCCTTGGTGTGAAAACATCCTTGATTTGAAACAGATGTGTTCCCCTTGGCATGGCCTGCTACACACCACGTTGCTCACAGAGCACTGTGGTTCACAAGGTAACCTCCCAGAACTGGGCTAGTACCTGGCTAGGTTTTCTGCATAGCATCAAGTACAGACAGACACCTGATGATTTTTCAAGAGACTCTCACAACCAGGTGTCTAACTGCATGGACAACAGACCTTACACTTAGTCTTCTAAGAGATTGTGTGTCCACTACTTTCCCCTCCCACTTCATTGCACTTTATAAGTCTAAGTCACTTGACTATAGAATCCACCCTTTTTTCCCACTCTTCACTGGCAATGTAAGGGATAGTTATCTTTACCTAATCTAAACTTCCAGATTTCAGTTAGCTGTTCTTTAGTTGAATGACCAATAGCCATTTATAAACATTATTTTTTCAATGTGCCTTGGGTTATTTTCTGAGCAGATGGAGTACTGACCTGTAAACAGGAAAGCAGTTTTCTTGTTTCCATATGGAGACGGGAAGTGGGAAGCTGTCGGTGGAGCAGTGCGTTTAAGCATGTAGGTTTTTAGAACAACTTAGGACCTATTCAGTTTCCATTAAGAATATCTAATTATGAATACTTACCTTAAACTAATTTAATTCCATCCTCTTGTACTTTATTAGAGCACCAAGCTTAACCACATGCATTCTGTTAAATAGACCATTGCACTGTGAAGGGAAAAAGAAATAAAAAAAAAAACACTCAGTGGGATTGATATGACTCATGGTGGGAAAGGAGGGGATTAACAATAATTGAGCATTTTCTGGAGTATCCTCTCCTATTCCATTAGTGGTGAAATATAAGTAGGTGTTTTAAAAAATGAGTTCACAGTAAATAATTTAAGGACATTAGCTTAATTTTAATAGATAGCCCCTGCCCTATTCAACAGTTAATGCTAGAAATAGGCAAACAATTTGTTTTACTATTAGGCTAAATTTTTAAATATGTAAGACATTAAATGATTAAGACCAAATGCTAACAACTGACTAAAATAATAAGAATTGATATTAATTTTTTCACTAGCCCATAAGTGTTTGAGGATATAACATGTTTTTTTTTTAATTTTTTTATAAAGATGACAAATGAAGTACACGGTTTTAGAGTGGATATTCTTGTAACCATAGTTTGCATTTTTTTTGAAAAGCAAAGAACTTCATATTTTCCTGCATAGCAAATTAATAAACTTGAACTATAAAAATCCACATTATTTGCTTTTCTTTGTTGGAACCAAAGAAGTCTACATGGAACAAAATGTAGGAAGAAAATATAGAAATAGCACCAATAAATTTAGCATAGAGATATTAAGTATTCCTCTTCATATATTTTTCCTTTTCTTGAGAATTATTTTTATAAGTATAATTAAAACTCACCCTAAATATAGAAAATCAACAAACAACAAATATTTTAGAGACAGAACACCTTCAAGAATTCAAGGACAATCATATCAGTACCTTTCTCTCTCAAGAGCAAATTTCCTTGACTTTCAACTCCATAGATTAGTTTCTCCCACTTTTAAATTTTATATAAATGGAATCACACTTCACATCCTCTTTGGATGTTGGCTTATTTTGTATAACATTAGGATGGTAAGATATATTCATATTATGTGTCATTACAATTTGCTTATTCTTGTTGATGTATATATTGTAATTGGATTATATAAATGCACTACATTTTTTCTTAACCAATTTACCATTTGATTGCTTCAAATTTGGGTCTATTAGAAACATTGTTGCTCTACCTAATGCATGCCTTGTGGCAGAAATTATGAACAAGCTGTTGTTTGGCATATATTTAGGGGTAGAATTGGTGGTCTCTAGGAGTATGTATATGTTAAGTTTTAATACACACTGTCAAAGAATTTTCTAAAATGACTGTGATAATTCACCATTCCACTGGCAACATATGAGAGTTCCAGGCACTCGACCTCCTTCCAACATTTGGTATCAAAGAACTGTTTTTAAATAAAAACAAAGTTAATAATATTGTGCATTCACTTTGGTAGCTCTTGCATTATCTACGTAACCATTTCTCCTGGGCATCTTTCCATGTCCATGAATAAAGAGATCATTGTTATGTTAAATTGCTATATAATAGTCTTTTGGACTATGTGTATAAGAACATGCAGTCAAAATTTCCTTCCTCCTTTTTTTCCTTCATTCATTCTTTCCTTCCTTCCTTTTTTTTTTGTTAGACAGAGTCTCACTCTGTTGCACTGGGTAGAGTGCTATAACATCGAAGCTCATAGCAGTTTCAAATTCTTGGACTCAAGACATCCCCTTACCTCAACCTTTCATGTAGCTGGGACTACAGGTGCCCACCACAACGCCTGGCAATTTTTTTTTTTTTTAAGTAAAGACCAGATCTCACTCTTGCTCAGGTTGGTCTTAAAGTCTTAAATGCATCATTCTCCCTGCTTTGGCCTCCCAGAGTGCTGGGTTTACAGGCCTTAGCCATCTCAGTCAATTCTTTCTTAAGGAATATTTCTACAGATTTTAATTTTTCATTTTATAAGCAAAGCTAATTATATAATTTTTGTGCATAGAGTTTATAATTCAATATAATTTTTGTCAATAAGTTAAATCACTCTGTTGGGTTTTCTGAATTGTTCATCACACTCAAATGCCAGAAATATTAACACTACTTACCTATCATTTTATTTTTGCTCCTTCTTGTCTGTGGATGAAATCTGTCACTGAAAAAACACAAGACAGAGAAAATTAGGCTCACTAAGTTCTCGTGATCAATTACCACGAATAGGTGCTCAAGCTTTTCTGTTTGGCTATACTTTCCACTCTACACAGGGTTTATTTTAAATTGTAACCTTCATTGACCTCCAAATTTTCTCCTACCTCTCTCCATTCTCTCAGGAGATGACCACGTGCGTGTGCGTGCGCGCACACACACACACACACACACACACACACACGCCTTTCTTCCCTGCTTATGTAAAAATAAAGACTTTGATTCCAAACCTCCTTGTAGTTCTCCATGTCGGGCCAATTCTGGAAACCAGGCTTTGGAGCTCATGGGCCCTTCTCTTTTTACTGACTCCTTGTATCATGTTCTCTCGTTCTCTTACTGACTCCATTTTTGCTAGCCAAACCCTAAATGTGACAATTTCTCCTGAGCCTTATTAATTTCCTCTCTTTTAAATTTTCTTTTCTGTTCCCCTCTTCTTTCTCTCTCTTTTCCTCCACTCACTCATTCTCAGGTTCTCTTCACTTCTTTAATTCTTCCTTCGTGTTTCATGTCTACATCTTCCTCAGGTTTTATTAGTCAGTGTCATGGCTATAAACACTATCTCTATGCTACATGTTCTAGATTTATATAAACAACTTAGTCTTTTCTCATCTTTTTCCTTTAAACTTTAAAATTTCTTGAACTTCATAATTTTTCAGATTTAAAATTGTTTCTTCTTAAAAGTCTTCTCTGACATTCAAAGTATATCAAATCCCTAATTACAGAGTCTTATAGCACCACATATCAATGTATCTCTCTTTACTAGTAATTTTTTTACATATAGTCTTTCATTATTTTCTATCATAATTGATTAACCCTATCTGATAAAGAGATTCACAGAGGAAGAGAACATGTTATTTTTTTTATCTCAATTCTACCCTCAAATTTTGCATGTCAGTGAATGTAGCAAAAATATTGATTGGTGGTTTTTCTGATGAGCATAGTTGCATTCCAAAAAACCAATTTCAAGAAGTATTTTTCTACATTGACAGGTATGACATTGACAGGTTAAGATTTCTTAGGCATATTTCCTTTTTTTCCCAATTTTAAAACTAATTTATGTTTTCTCCTTATAATCAAAGAGGTTGCTCAATTCTTATTTTCTTACACCTTAGGAGAGCATTTCTTTTAAATGTTTTCCAATGTAAATATTGTGTATAATTATTATTTTACTTCACATATTTTGATTACTGGTTATTTGACTTTTAAAAATATTTTCAGGCTGTGTATATTTATTCTCCTCTTCACGTATTGTCTTCCTTGTAAGTAACGTGTAAGACCTCTTTAGTATTAGTGAGATTAATCTTTCCCCCACAATTAGTGAAGTTACTATCTTCCCCAATTTCAAATTCTTTTGTACTTTCTTTTTTATTTGTTCATTCAGTAGAAATGTATTAGATTCTCCCTATTTGCCCAAAGCCAGTCAAGAAATGGGAGCAAAGCAATAAGATTACTGTCTTCATGGAGCTTAAGTCCATTATAGGGAATGGCAGATAGAAAAACAATAATTGATATAAAATAAGTAGAATATTGGGTTCTGATGGAAGTTATTAACATAATTAAAATTAAGAAGGGTCAGCTAAAAACTTTAATTTTAACATAAATGTCTCAAAGAAACTTTGTTAGAGGTGATCATTGGTTAAAGTCCTAGAGAAAATGAGGAATTGAGCCTATTAGATAACTGGAAATAGACTTTGATGTGGAAAGAATATCAAGTTCAGTAACTCTGAGGCAAAAGCAGACATGGAAAGTTTGAGGAAGGGATAAAAAGGGTCAGGGGAGGCAAAATACATTTATGAGGGAAAGCTTAATAGTATATATAGTCTGAGGGCCCTTGAATCAGATGGAACCTCATAAAGTGAGAACTTGTCAGCCATCCTTGATGTTTTCTTGGAATAAGGTAAGAAGCATTCAGAGGTTTTGGAGCAGAGGAGAGATACAATCCAACAATATTTTAACTGAAACTCTGGTTGTCATTTCAAGAATGTCCTTGAGGGAATCAAAATCAGAGACAAGGAGACCAGTCAAACATCACAATAATGCTAGCCAAGATGTCAGTAGACTGGGCCAATATGTGGGGGATACCACCAACCTGTTGGCAGTGGAGGTGAAGGTCTGGTAATGTGCATAGTTTGAAGGTAATGCTGATAATAAGTGTTGATGAATTGACTTTGAAGAGTGAGAGTAAGAGAAGGGTTTAGAATTTTATTAGCATTTTTAATTTAATTTGGAGTCTTAGAAACTAGCTGGAGTTGCCCTTAACTGAGGTAGGGAAAACTACGACCAGAGTCTACATTAGAAAAAAAATATAGAGTTCCAACGCTGCACCTGTCAAGTTTAATATTTCTGTTAGGTGGATGGGTGGAACTATTGAGCAGGTTGTTGGATATATAGTTCTGGAAAAATATGAATGTAGGTGGCAACAGCTTATAGATGGAGTTTTTACCACTGAGTAACACCTTAGGAGTGAATATAAATAGAAAAGAGAAGGTGGTCAAGGACTGAGTCACAAAGAACTCCACATTCCAAAGGTCAGTCAGGTGAAGGAAAATGAATAATGAAACTGAGAAGAGGACTCCCATTGAGTGAGGAATAAAACTAAGAGAGAGTGGAGTTCTGGGAATCTGAGCTGAGAAAGTAATTCAAGTACCAATGAATGATTGACTGATATATGCTGACGGGCAGAATGAGACCAATAATAGGCCATTGGATACAACATCATGATGGCAGGAAGTGGAGTAGCTAAGAGAACTTTAGGTGGAATGATAGAAAACTTTGTTGACCAGATTCATGAGAGAGGAGAGAAATGGGAGGCAATGATATAGGTGACTCTTATGAGGAAATTTGTAAATGGAAGGGAGAATCTGGGGAGGAAATGAGAACAAAAGACCTTTGTATTTTAAGATGAGAGAAATGGCCACATTTTGTGCAGATGGAAAATATTGACCAGAGAGGAAATTTGATTACACTTAAAGTGAGAGAAGCATTAGAGCTAAGGAAAGGAAATGGAATTGAGAGCACAGATAGAAGTTTTGGCCTTTGCTATGAACATGCATAGTTTGTCTATAGAAATGGAAGAGAAGGCAGCAGAAGGTGAAGGTAAGAGATAGACTTGGAATTTCTCTGTTCAGTTAACAAGCAAATTATCATCTTGAAGTAAAGATCAATATTAGAAGTGGAGGAGATGAAAATGGTATGAAATAATGTTCTAAGGAATTTTGATAGTCACTGGAATTGGAAAAGAGTGCAGGATTCTATTCACTCACATACACTTCTCGTATGGGACTTTCCTTCTTAATGATGCTAGAATTATGTGTTTAAAATCCCAATCAGATTATGGCATTTTTAAAAATAATAAATACTCAAGGTGATGCATTGTCCAAATACACATTCTATTCATGTAACAAATACTCATGTATACTTCATACAAATATAAAATATTTTGTATTGATTTAAAAAAGGTTGTGGCACTTTTATGCAAAGGAAATATTCTTTTGGCTTCTCATCAAGTACAGTTAAGTATAGGGCTTAACTCAAACTTCTCAGCATGTCAAATAGTGCCCAATGATCTTCTCCATAATGAGCATTATAAGTAAGACAAGATAAATTAATTAATATTCTGAAAACTGGAGATATAAAGCAGGAACCAAAATTAATAAATTCAATCCCATTCCCCTCAGCACTGTTTTCTCAGAAATAGTTTTTTTGCTCTCCTGTCTAGTGGGTAAAAAAGAAAAAAGAAAAAAAAAAAGGCTTACTTGGGAAATCCACAGACTTTCTTTGGTGTTTTCTATTGAAACTTCAAGGAGAATTTTTTTTTTTTAGAAGAATGATTTGACCAAATCAACCCTATTCTGACTGATCAGCCACAAATTGAGAAAGGTATAGCAAGGAGGTATGAGGGGTACATGGTAGGACCTGATTATGAAGTGTCAAAGGCATTTGGGGTTATTCATTGCTGTGAAACCAGTGTTAGTAGCCTAAAATAATAATCGATCATCATCCTTCAAATTTCTGTGGGTCAACTGGACAGTTGTTTCACAGTGTCTGTTGTATAGTAAGGTCAGTTGTCAGTACGGACCCAGCTGGACTAAACTCTGGAGACGATCAACTCACAAGGCTGGCAGTTGTTGTTGACTGCAGGTCAGTATTTTAGCTGGGATGAGTCCTAGGTATGCCAATGTGTCCTCTCCATATGGCTTGGGATCCTCCCAGAAAAGTGTGTGTTCTGAGAGGGAGTGTGTCAAGGTGCAGCATTTCAAAAGACCAGAGAAGCCATGAGGTGTCTTACTATCTAATATAGAAAGGCCAAGGAATCACTTTTGGTATAGTCTGCTTGCCAAGAATGTCCCTAAGGCCCACTCAGATTCAGGTAAAGTAGACTCCACCTCTTGACAGGGTAGGGGTGAGGCAGCACTGGGAAGAGTACAAAGAATATGACATCCAGGTACAGTCATATGTAGAAAGTACACACTGCCACAAAGGCCATACAGAAATGTTCCTAAGCAACAAGGGATAATGAGGAAGACTTCGCTCTCTGTAGCTGTTATCAACTTGGACTATTGGAGCAATTGCTCAGCCAGTTTCCCTTCACTCCAGTCATCTTAACCTCAAAATCTCATTTTTTCAGCAGGCAGAATTATCTTCTTGAAGATATGAGCATATCTTCTTAAATATGACCATGCCATTTCCACCCCTAAAACTGTAGCTATCATCCCATCACACTTAGAATGATTCAGTTCTAGGCTGAGCATGGTGGCTCAGGCAAGGAATTCTCGCACTCTGGGACTCCAAGGTGGGTGAATTTCCTGAGCTCAGGAGTTCAAGACCAGTCTGAGCCAGAGTAAGACTCCATCTCTAAAAATAGGTAGGCATCATGGTAGACAGCTACAGTTCCAGCTACTTGGGAGAGTGAGACAAGAGAATAGCTTGAGTTCAAGAGTTTGAGGTGTTGTGAGCTGGAATATCACAGCATTCTATGGAGGGTGATGAAGTAAGACTATGTCTCCAAAAAAAAAAAAAAATGGAATGATTCCATTTTGAATCTCTTCCCCTCTCTTGTTTCTATCTACTACCCTCTTTCACAACAGCCATGGGGACCTTCTTTTACCTTAACTTTACCATGTTTGTTATTGCTTTAGAGCTTTCTCAGACACTCTTCTGTAAGTTTTAGCCTCCTTTCCTGGTTATGTCCTGTTTATTATTTTAGGATTGAGTCCAAATGTCTGTAAAGTATATCCTCTTCGTGCTTTCATACTACCTCAAGCAAACTACTCTTCACGTAGACATGTGATTGCCTGGTTTCTTAATACTTTCTTTTTTTTTTCTTTTCTTTTTTTTTTTTTTTCTAGGAAGTTGTTTTTTTTATTTTTTTATTTTTAATAATTTTATTGAATCATAATTATGTACATTGGTGCAATCACAGGGCACGATTCATATACATTCAAAAATATTTTGATCATACTGTTACAGATATCCTTCATGGCATTTCCTTGATCACTATATAAAGACATTAAGGGAAGGTCAGATTTGACCTGTAGGACATCAGTAGGTTGCCAACTCCTCTCCAAATCCAAGGTGAAAATTACTTTCTCCTATGTTTTCTTCTATAAGTTTTACAGTTTTAGATTTTAGCATAATCAATTTTGTTATATGTCCCAAAGTACATGTTGTAGTTCATCTTTTGCAAATGTCTATCTAATTATTTCAACATCATTTTAAAAATGAATTTTGTACTTTTGTGGAAAGTCATTTGTTCAAATGTTTGCTTTCTCTCAGTTGAGATCTATTATTAAACATATATCAGGCAAATTGAGGTAGTCTTAGGATTGCTTTTCACAATTTTTAATTGTTTTTCTCTGTGTTCTTCATTGTAGGTAGCTTCGGTATTTGTACCATCAATTTCATGAACATTTTTCAGTACGGCATTTAATCTGTCACCTTTCAATTCAGTATATTTTTATAACAGATATTATAGTTTTTATCTCTAGAAATTTTATTTAGGTCCTTTTTATATCTTCCATATTGAATTTTTCTATCTGAACATGTGAAGCAGTTATATTAAGTATTCTAATACTAAGTGTAACATCTATGAAAGTTTTGAGTTTACTTTGATTTTTCTTTCTTTAAGACTTGTATTTTTTTGCATGCCACATAATTTTTTCATTGGATGCCAAACATTGTAAATTTTACCTTTTGGGTACTATATATTTTCATAGTTTTATAAATATTCTTGAGCTTTTTTTTTTTTTATGGAGTCCAGCTAATGAGAAACAGTTGATCCTTGTGACTTTGTTTTAGAATTTGTTACATGGGATCGCAACAGAGTTTAATCAAAGGCTAATAATTCCTCCTCATTGAGACAAGATGCTTATGTGTATAGGCAGACATAAGAAATATTACAGATTCATTTCCAGACCATCATGCTGAAGCAAACATAGCAATAGAGCAATGCACACAAATTTTTGGTTCCTCAGTATATACAAAAGTTATGTATATACCACTGTATAGTCATATTGTATAGTTATGTATAGACTATGCATAGTCTATTAAGTGTGCAATAGCTTTATGTCTAAAAAATATATAGGACTTAATTAAAAATATCTTATTACTAAAAAATGCTAATGATCACCTAGCCTTCAGCAAGTTATAATCTTTAGGCTGGTGGAAGGTCCTGACTAAATGATGGTGCTGACTAATCCAGAGTGGTGGTTGCTGATGGTTGGAGTGGCTATAAGCAATTTCTTAGAATAAGAATACAATTAAATTCATTTTCTAAGTCAACTCTTTTTTTATGAAATATTTCTCTTATATAGGTGATGCAAATAAGATAGTTCATTATCCATAGAAGAACTTACTTCAGAGTATTGGTTAATTCTCCTAAACCTTGACATTGCTTTATCGAAGTTATATAATATTCTAAATCCATTGTTGTCACTTCTACAATATTCAAGATGTCTTCCCCAGCAATAGGTTGCATTCCAAGAAACCACTCTCATCTATAGGGAACTCTTTTTTTAAAAAATCATAAAATTGAGCAATTCAGATGCAACTTTATGTTCCAGTTCTAGTTCTCTTGCTGTTTCCACCACATTTGTAGTTCCTTTCTCCACTGAAGTCTTGACTCCTTCGAAATCATCTATGAGGGTTGACATCAAGTTCTTCCAAATTCCTACCGATATTGATATTTTGACCTTCTCCTGTTTCTTCATGACATTCAGAATAATGAATCTTTTCCAGAGGTTTTCAATTCATTTTTCCAGGATCTATCAGAGGAATCATTATCAGTTATAGCATTATGAAATATGTTTCTTAAATAGTAAGACTTAAAGTCAAAATTACTCTTGGATCTATGGATTGTGGAATGGTCATTAACATTCTGCAAGCATGTAAACAACATTGATGTCCTTGTCCATCTCCAGTAGAGTTCTTGGCAGACTAGGTGCATTGTCAGTGAGAAGGAATATTTTGAAAGGAAAATTTTTTTCCTGAGCAGTAGATCTCAACAATGGGTTTTTAAATAAGTCAGTAAACCATGCTGTAAACTGATGTGCTGTTGTCTTGATGTTGTTGTCTCATTTATAGAGAGTAGAACAGAGTAGATTTTGCATAATTATTAAGGGTCCTAATGTTTTGAAGATGGTAAATAAGCATTGGTTTCAACCTCAAGACATCAGCAGTATTACCCACAATGAGATAGTCAGTCTGTCCTCTTTAGCAAAGCATTGGCTTGTCTTCCTTAGCTGTGGAATTCCTAGATAGCGTCATCTTCCAAAGGAAGTGTGAGGTGTGTTTCATCTACATTGAAAATCTGTTTAGTGTAACCACTGTCATCAGTGATCTTAGCACATAATGCCTCATCTTCCACTTTTACATTATTTTAGTGGATGGCTTCTTTTTTTGAATTTTGTGAATCAGCCTCTGCTAACTTCAAACTCTTTTTCCTGCAGCTTCATCATCTCTCTCAGCATTTATATAATCTGATGAGAATTTAGGTCTTGATCTGGATTAGATTTTGGCTTAAGTGAATATTGTGGCTGGTTTTCTTTTCTATCCAGATCACTAAAACTTTATCCCTGTAAGCAATAAGTCTGTTTCTCCTCCTTACCATTTATGTGTTCACTTTTAAGTAGCACTTTTAATTTCCTTCCAGAACTTTTTCTTTACATTCATAACTTGACTAACTGGGTGGTGCAAGAGGCCTAGCTTTTGGCCTATCTGGTCTTCAAATATGCCTTCTTTGCTAATCTAATCATTTCTAGCTTTTGATTTAAAGTGAGGGACACACAACTCTTAATTTCACTTCTAGGCATTGTAGGGTTATTAATTGCCTAATTTCAATGCTGTCATTTCTCAGAGAATGAGAGGGTTGGAGTGACTGGGGGAGAGAACTGATAGCTGAAGAAGCAGTCAGAACAAACACAACTTTAATCAACGAAGTTTGCCATCTTACATGGGTACAGTTCAAGGCACCCCAATGCAATTAAAATAGTAACATAAAAGATCACAGATTGCAGATCACCACAATAGACATCATGTCCATGAAAATGAGATACTCTGAGATTTACCACAATGTGACAAAGACATATAATGAACATTTAGTGAACACATATGATTAGAAAATTGGCACTGGAAGATTTGCTTAATGAAAGGTTACCACAAACACCTTCAATTTGCAAAAAAAAAAACCCAAATTAAAAAATAAACCACATAATATCTTCAAAGCACAATAATGACACACACAGTAAAATGAGATATTTTCTATATTCTACTTAATGCCCCATGAATCTTGGGTTTTTCCATCTAGGCTGATAGGAGCAAGCACTTTTCCCTGCACTGTGAGAGCAAATATTGATATATTCAGACAGTTCTTTTTCCAGTCTCAGTAAGTTTTGCACATGTGGATTGATTAGTATTCTGATGAAAACTGAAGGAGGATCTGTTACAGATCATTTCTCTCTCTCTATGTGGTTCTCTTTCTCTGGGTATTTTTCCAGAGTAGTCTCTCACCTTGGTCCCCTGGACTTTCATCTCCACCTCCTGATGTTGGAATTTCTCTGAGCTCTACTTTCATTCCTCTTTCTTGTGGTACAGCCTAGAAACTCTGAAGGCAGTAAAATGAGGCACTAGGTGTTTATCTCATCCATTTTCTTTCTGTCAGGGATGATTGTTCTTTGTTTACTGATATCCAGTCATTTGAAAACTATTGTTTAATATAGCTTTTTGTTTTGTTTCTTGCTTTTGTATTGCTTGTTCCATAAAGGATGATAAGGATTAAGTTTCATTATGTATTAAGTATATTAAAAATACTTGTGGCATCTCAATTCTACTTGTCATAGAGGTTGTACTAATTTGCATTTCCTTAAAGAACCTAAAAGTAGACCTGCCTTTTAACCTAGCAATCCATTACTAGGTATTTACTAAAGGAAAAAAAAAGACATTTCTAAAACAGGAACTTGCACATGAACGTTTACAGCAGCACAATTCACAATTGCACAAATGTTGCAACAATCCAAGTGCCTATAAGTATTCAAGTGGATTGATAAATTGTGTTATATGTATTCCAAGGAATACTCTTCAGTCATAAAAATTATGGTGATCTACGATCTTTTGGAGACACCTGGATGAAATTAGAGACTATTCTCCTAAGTAAATCATTGCAAGAATAGAAAAACAAGAACCACATATACTAAATACTAAATTGGAACTATTTGATCACACTTATGTACATATATAGAAGTAAAACACAAAGTAAGTTAAGCAGGATAAAAGGAAGAGAAGGAGAGGGGTAGATTCATGCCTAACCTGTGCAATTCACACATTCTGGCTGATGAACACAGTTAAACATTGACTTGAAATGTACAAAAGCAAATTATGTAACCAAACATGTGTAGCCCTGTTATATTCTGAAATTGTAAAAGTGAAAAATAGATAAATAAATAACAAAAGATACTTGTGCTTTTAAAAATTATATGTTAAAGATTCTGACAAAGACATAAAATCCCATAAAATAATTTGTGTTACAGATTACTTAACATAGAGTAAAATATATGGATTACGTTAATTAAATATTATAGAACACACTGAACAAATATATGATTAATTGCCAATGGATTATAAAAATAAGAGTTCAGAGAGAAGAATTTACTGAGGATTGTATTTTTAGAGATATCATCACAATGTAAGTAAACTTTTGATAGCTGGTGTGTAATATTTTTAATAAAGTATTTTCATGCAGGCAGATCCTATTATATAAAAATGCTTCATGGAAAATGATCAATTAAGATAATCATTTTAAGTCAGAGGACAATTAAGGATAATATCTTTGAAGAAGGATATAAATACCAGATTTTAGAAACTTTAAGTCTGTCTTTATACATAAAGACAATGGTAAACTGTTAAAATTTTGAAATAAGTTTATAATATGATGATGAAGGTTATTTTGAATAAGAAATGACAAGAATTGACAAGAAAACAAATATTAGGGAAGATGTTACAAAAACTATTATGTTTATCCATGTTGAATTAATACATTAGTAATGGAGTTAAAAAGAAAAGGCAGAAGAGGCATTACCTGCCATGCATTGGAAGTGATTGATTTTACCACAAATTAAGAAAGGTAGAAGTTTCTAAGATGAGTAAAATTTTTAATAAGAAAGAACATAATTAAGCTATCAATAGAATATATGGAAAATTTAATCTGAAAAACTGAAATAAATGAACCAAGGCAAAAATGACAGCATAACAAAATAATAATGAATGAAAACAAATTTATTTAAATATGCAAAAGGTTTTACATGAACCATCTCATTTAATGATTACAGCTTGTTATGCTTTCACCATTGTCTGTAATTTAAAAATAAGGACATTGATATAAAAGTGCTCAAGGTGATAACAAAGAAGCAATTGGGGCAGGATTTGAATCTCAGTATATCAAACTTCACAACCAACTTTCTTATTATAGGTCATTGCTTCTAAAAAGGTATGAGTATAATATAAGCACAGCTTAAATATATATGATGGGCAGAAGTTTTTCTAATATTGTATATGAAATAGGAAAATGCAATTGATTTTTGCGATATCCAGTCATAATGAAAACTTTTATAGCCCTAAGTAAATGACTTCTCTCATAGTTCTGCCCATTTACAATCTAAGGCAGTATTAGAGTGTAACTGCTTGTTTCTGTATCAATTGTATCAATATTTCTGTGGGGCATGAGGACATTGTTTTATTTTTGTAGTAAATCATATTTCTACCACTCAGCTACAGAAAAAAAACAAAACAAGAATTTAAAATTATTAATGCCAGTGCTTTCCAGAATATGCGACACAGTAGATTTATGCCCTGAGTAACTGTGATTTGTTCTTTTTATTTATCATTACCACTCAGTAAATCTTACAACTGACAAGGAACTATTAAGGTCTTAAATCCTATAATGTCTTTCCTTTACACATGACTTTTTTTTAATTCGAGCAAGTAGTATTTACTTCAATTAATTTTTTCTATAATAAAAAGAGCTATAGCTAATATCAGTATAAACTAAACTTGCAGTTTATTTAACATTGTCAATATATGGAGGTTGGATGCGTCCACAATGCTACACACACACTCGGGAAACACACAACACATAAGACATCCTCACGCATGTTCAGAAGCAGAGAGAGAATGGGGAGAGTGAACCCCTAATATGTACCGTGTTCCAGACAGATATCAGGCCAACACTTATTTACATGATCTCATTTAGTTCTTTCACCAATTATCTTCTTTGGCGGAAACCTGCCCAATGTCACTCAGGCAATAAACTTTAGAGCTGGATTTCAACCTTGTTATCTGACTATAGACTTGACATTCTTAACCACAATGTTATATTGTTCTGTGCACTAAGATATACTGAGTCACTTTAGTGTCTGCCATTTATTTTAAAAAAGTAAATACTGTGTAGTAAAGCCAAATTCTTAAAAGGGAAACCTCTCATACAAAATGCTCAGCCTATGTCTCCTTCCCAGGCAGTTACACCCGCTCTCCAGATTTCTCTGTTTCTCTGACCTCTCTACTTAGAAGCTCCCTCATCTGTGAGATCTGGTTATATAAAGGAGTGTGGCTGATGTTGTCATGGAAGTACCATGACAACTCTTCAGAACCTATTATCCACCATTTCAACAAATGCAATGTGACAAATTTTGACTTTTTTCATAAGGTAAATTTTACTTTTCATTGTGTTGAAGAATTATCCAGAGTGAAATCTGTAGCTAAAATGATTTACCCAATAAGAAAAATCATTTAGGATTTTAAGAAATAAGTCATGGACTCAGTGCCCTGAGGGAAATTTTCTCCTGTGCCTGGCATACTGTCCCTGACAGCAGTGTAACAAATAATTTTAATAATACAGTTTGAATCCAGCAGCATTGTAGGATAAATGTGAAGCCTCCTCAAACTTCTACTTTTAAGCTGCCACCATATAAAATTTGAAATTATATGTGATGAGGATTTTTTTAATAGAAAAAGCTGATAATAGCACTTTATAGTAATAAGATGCGTATCCATTCCTAAAAGAAAAGGAATTTAGTAAGCTCACCATGGGACTAAATAGAGAGTGGTACATTAGTAGACACAGGGGATTAATAAATGTCCTTTTTGCTAATAAAATTTGGTTTCATATTAATTGAAGTGAGTCACCTGACACCTCGATTTATATATTTAAGTATTTGCATTTCTCCATTATGGTGGGTGTTTATTATGATTTCAGCACTTGTATTTACAGAATCATTTTATTTGTCTGAATCTTAATGTAAATATAAAACGTGAAGTGATTTACAAAGAGGTGTAAATTGAGAGTTAAGCATAAAATATCAAAGGCTACTACTTATTTAGAGTTGAAACAATAATCTCTTCCACAAAGTTTTATGAATCAGAATTCAGTCTATTTTTTCATCTTCTAAACTCAACAGAATGAATACTACCATTGAATGGTCGTCTAGGATATTTTGATACGAGTGTTAATAAGCTCCGTAAGAGTAAATGTGTGAAGCTTGGGGAAAAATATCCGAGACGTGGGAAATGGAAAAAAAAGCTCTTTGGCTCTTTTGTGAATTCTAACCTTTCTAACTTTGGGTGTACTCAGGTAAGGAAAGAAAAATAAAATAAAATGTGACAACCTCACCACCTTAGGAATGTTGCAGCTTTTCAGACTATAGAACAAATCTTGTCTCATTCTATTTGGATAACTTATGGTATAAATAAATAAATACATTGTTTTATGTGAAACGAATTTCATGTTAGAGCATGGCACAGCATCAGCTTATTAATTTTATTTTTATATTTAAAAATCAGAAAGGTTTGTCATCTGTAATTTAAATAACAAACCACTTAGTACCTATACTGAAGCCAATCATACTCATATTGTATTGTAATTTTATATTTTAGTAGTGACTAAAATTCTTTTATATGGTGGTATAATTTTTCCTATCCACAGTTCCTATGCTTTTATCGATAGCTCTTTATTTGTTTGATAGTAGTTATACTTTTATCCTTGTTGATATAAAGGACCAAAAGGTGTTCTAACACCTACCTTGCTTTCTCAGAGGTACGAAAGTCTTTTATTTTATTTCCATTTAAAGAGTGTGACTCTATCCTAACTCAGCAAAAAAGTTGAGAATAAGGAACTGAGTAGGTGAAAATGATTACAGAATTATACTTAGCACCAAAGTGGTGAAAGACATTGTATGTGAATGAAGAATACCATATGGTCTTCATTTTGTGTGTATATCACGACTGCTTATTTTTGTAATATCCCTCTCTCCACATGTTGTAAGATAGACCAAAATTTTCAAAATGTCCTTATATTTTTGGAATTTTGAATCTATAGTGGATCTTTTCTTGCCAATACTCTTCTGAAGCTCATCTTTTTATTATTGTTCTTTTATGTATGTTGTTCCGAATGACATTAGAATTTCAAAAATAACAGTATTGTCTCATCTACTAGCAATATTTATTTCTTTCAGGATTTTTCATGGTAACATATGAACTTAATATCTTCTTCCTGCTTTTATTAAAACTACATATCTTGAATGTTAAATCATTTTTATTGATGGAATTTAGCCTCCATACTCTCTTTCACATTTTGGGGTTATACTTCCTGCAATTGCTCTTTTCTGTCGTTTGTTCATTATCATCTTCAAAAATTTCTATCACAGCACCAATTTCTTTTCTTTTTTTATAATTTTATTGAATCATAATTGTGTACATTGGTGCAATCATAGGGCACGATGTGTTTCATATACATTCAGAAATATTTGAAATATATTTACAGATAGCCTTCATGGCATTTTCTTGATCACTACATAAAGACATTGATACTCTACCTTTAATAAGTTTCACCAGTACCCTGCTAAGATGCACCGTAGGTGTGATCCCACCAATTGCCCTCCCTCCACCCATCCTCCCCACTCCCCTCCCCTCCCTTTCCCCTTTCCCTGTAACACAGCACCAATTTCTTTAAGTATCTTCTCATTAATTAAAATGGCGATCTTAAGATATAAAGCCTGATGTCTGTAAAAAAAGGGAAGGAGGGAGATAGGAGATAAGGAAAGGAATAAGGAGGGGGGAGCAGTAAGGGAGAAAGAGAAAGAAGGAAGGGATAGTTGGTTAGATTAGAGTAGGTTGCCATATATTTCAATACTCCAGCATGAGTGTATAAATATCAATCCCTTATACGAAAATATGTAAGAGGGGATTTAATCCATATTTAACAGGACATGTGAGAATCCTTTCAATTTCAATTTCAGTTATTCAAAAACATTTCAGACAAATAACCACGCATGATGCTTCTGTTAGTCTCTGATATATTTAGGATTTCAACAACAAAGCAACTATTTTTTAATGGTGTGAAAAAAATAGACTTCTCCCAGAGGGGAGAAAGCGCGTGAGCACAGTCTGGAGAGCTCCCCTCAAGCACGAGGATAGTTCAGAAGGTTCCTTGTGCACCTGCGTGGTTTCATGTCCGGAGTGACTCAGGGAGGTTTGAACTAGCCGGCCCTTCATGTACTTCTGCCAAATAAGACATGAGCTCATCCTGTGAAGACGTAGAAGCTGCTTTTCTTCTCCTTTCTGATTTTCAAACTATTGAAAATCTTTAGACCATTTTCTTCCACATTGACAAAGCTGTTGAAACCTGTAGCTAAGAAAATTTTTAGTCCCTGTTAAGTATGCCCAAGCCCTGCTTTTCTACGCACTTGGGTGTGCAAATGTAAAGGTCCTGGAATCTCTGGAACTAACTGTATCTTTTGATCAAACGTTCATCACACTGTGTTTTAAGCAACAAACACTCCACTTCTTATCTAGTCAGGTAGTCAGGTATAACCTGCATTTTAGTCTCCATTTTAACCACTCTTATCCTCTACCATATAGTCCCAACACAGACAGTAAAAATAATATTGTTAAAAATAGCCAACTCTTGTTTCTCCTCTGCTCAAGACCCTCCAATGGCTCTCCCATTTATTCAGGATTGAAGCCAAAATCCTTTCACTGACTATGAACACCACATACAATTTGACATTGGGGACTCATTACTCACAGCCCATCAGACCCAACACTCCAAGCACACTTCCCCCTCTTGATGCTTTTCAAATACGCCCTTATCCAAAGGATTTGTCCTATAGTTTATTAGGCTGTGAAAGGTATTTCCCAGGTATGTGCAGGACTAAAATTTTTACCTCCCTTAAGTCTTTGACCAAATCATTGATAAGCTGACCTCCCTATTCAAAACATTCTCATCACGTACTCCCCTCTTTAAATTCTCAGTTTATTTTTCATTTTTATCTATCAATAACTAAGGTGTCTAACATACAAACTAAGATATTTACTATATTCATGAGCTTTTGTCCATTTCCATTCTCTTTCTCACTTTTTCTACCCCTCTGCTCACCGCACACTATGACATAAACTCTGAGGAGTCTGAGTTCTTTGTTCTATTTGCTGATGAATTCGAAGAACCTTGAATAGATATTGGAAAATGGTTTCCATTCAGTAAATACTTAAAGAATTTATAAATGAAAATGTTTCCAGAGTTATCATTAGGTTAATGGCATTTTATTTTGGTGCTGATCTCCTTTTATCTCTTAAATAAAAGTTTATTCATTCATATGTTATTTTTCAGTTTTATTTCTGATTTTTAAGACAGGATTAACATAGTGATTTTTATATGGGCTGTGAATCTCTCTTGCATTGGGAATTGTTTTCTTCTTTACAAAATTTCCCATGTATACTTGCAAGACTTTTCATAGTTTTGTGTTTTTCTTTTTTTATTATCTTTTTTATTATAATCATCCTCTCATTTTGAATAAATATTTCATCCCTGTGATTTTCTACTTTTCAACATGATGAACTATTTGGCATAGCACATAAAAATTGCTGTCATTTAAAGAAAAATGTAACAGCCAAGAAAAATATTATTTTGCATGACAAACCAAAATAGTAAAACACAGAGTTTATATGCTTTTATTCTAGTTTTATTCTCTGTAAGTTTAAAGTTTATAAGTACAAGCATTTGTCTGCATCTACCTTATAAGGTAGAGGGAAGGATATTGCATTGATATTTCGAAAATCTTAAAGTTGCCCTGTGTTATGACCTTCTCATTATGAAATATGAATCTATCCATTCACACTTTTGAATTATATTCTTTCATATTTTCTTTACCTTTAAATTTCATTCTACCATATATTCAGGATTCTTGAACGTTAGTAAAAAAGAACAACTGCAATATCTTTTTTTCTGAACATAGTATTGCCACCATTTTTAGTGTTGACTGTGGCTACCCTGTGTTCAGATTACTGCTTTTCTGAATTTGTCTCCAGTCTCCTCACTATCAATGTCCTACCAGGCTATGTGGCCCTATTTTACAGTGCAGAGAAGAAAACATTATAAAAAGCAGCCTATTTGAATTTTTTCCTTATTTTTCAAACAAATTAGCATTAAAAGTTTTGTTCAAATATAGAATAAAAGTAATTTTCATGAGAAGTTCTTTTCATGTGGAAAAAGAGAGAAAGGTAGGAAATAAAAGGGCTGCATATTATGTAGAATTGTCATTAGCTGAATCAGTTCATAAGCTTTCCTCAATGCAACTATAAACTAGTAATCATCATTGATTGATCATCTGTCATTGATTAGCTGTCATCATTGCCATCATTATCATCATTGCCAATGTTTACTGATTCTTTACTATGTTCCAAGTACTGTTCTCATCACTGTACATTAATTATTAGTTTCCGCAAGCATGGTATGGGAGTGGCAGCATTTCAATCCCATTACACAGATGATTAACCTGAGGGCCAGGAAATTAAGCAATTTTTCTACATGTACCTAGTTTATGTGAATGACAACAGAATTCTAAGTGAAGTGTCTGACTTGAAGCCCATTGTCTTAATTACTGTAGTATTCCATTTTAACCTAGCCGTTAAATTATGTGTAGCCTTTTCCTTAATACATGTACCGAATTTTTAAGTCATTGCATGAAAGGATAATTAACTTAATTGAAATCATCATGGAAGAGAAAAGCAGAAAGTATTAAATGACAGAATGGATATTTTGTGGCTAGAGTAGAATTCATATTAGTAATGGCTTTCAGAAAATTTAATTTTCTCATTTCAACCTCTTAACAAGCTATCTTCAAAATTATTTAGTGAACGCATTGAAGTTCTGAATAACAAATTATAGTTGAATTTTGGATCAGATCTTTAAAAAACAAAGACATAGTCTGTTAAGTGGCAGTAAAATTAATGATCTAAAAGTTGGGTCTGATATATTATCAGACTCCTTGGCTTTTCCAGGCTGGCTCACCTAAGCTCAGTCTAGCCATATATTCATAGCAAATTGTGAATAATATTCAGAAAAGCCCCGTGGGTTTCGATGTGTTTGGTCAGAACCATGCTGTGGTTTGGCAAGCCTGAAAGAAAGTAGAAATCTGTCTTCTACTACTTGTCCAATGGAAACATGCCAACTGTGAAGTTAGCCCTTTTGAATTGGACATAATCCTTTGTAGATAAAGCACCTTTCAGGGTTTCTTTGGTTAGGAATGAAAAAAGAAATCTGAGAATTAAAAACGCACATGAAAATAGTTTGTGTTTCTCACAAGGTTCAAAAATTAGACTTAAAATATAAAATTAGAGAGATAATTTGACATTGAAACTTATGTTAGTGTACCTTCTCCTAGATTTCAGGAGGGTTGACAAATGCCAATTCTCTTGAAGCATTGACTGTGGCCTAGTTTTCAAACGTCTGTCCTCTATGTTTATATTGCACTTGAGTTTGTTTTCACTGGCTACCCAAAAATAAAAACTAAAAAATAATAATAAATAAATAATTTAACAAAACCATGAAAACTAAGAAAGTCTAAAACTGTCTTAAATGTTTTCAAGAAAGAAATGAAAGATTCATGGTAGCCAGCATCCATTACCAATTTCAGGGTAGTCTCAAGACTTCAAGGGCACAAAATCATCAAAGAATCGAGAATTGCTGAATCTAACAAGGACCAAAGAAAGCAAAATCTACCAACTGAATTCATAGGAAAATAGACAGAAGTCTGGAAAAGTACAAAACTGAAAGGATTGATTATTAAGGTGGTAGCATAATCAGTTCATGGTCTGGAAATAAGAGGTCGATCATAAAAATGTTTTAAACGGTACATGTACTCAGTTACCCACATAGTAATGTCCTAGTGTTGGAGTAGGACCATCTCTTTTAGACTGTTTACCTTTCTTCAATACATATACCATTTTTTTATATGATCTGCTGAATTTTTTAAGTTGCATAAAATAAAACTGAAAGTTATGATTCGTAGTTATTGGTACTGAAAATGGACTCTGTGGAGTATAATCATCAGAAGCAGAATGATGACTTGAATAATCTTATAAGGTCTTGGTGATTTTTTTAGTGCTCCTTGCTTCAATTAATCAACTGCTAGGTAATTGTTTAGTGTATATTACCTATCTGGCCCTATGTCAAATTGTGTGAAATATATAAAAGGAAGATAATACATAATAGCATGAGACCCTTTTGCCAAATAACTAACTATAAAGTAAAGACTTCACATGAAAAGTAGAAAACATAAATAAAGCTACATTGTCTGATGCAAACAATTTGATAGTCCATCCATACATGCATGATAACACAAAAATAAGATGAAAAAGGTTTGAGAAATGGGCATCACTGTCAGCTGGGACTTTCAGAGGTGAGAATCAAACAGGAGTTTGAAGGATGAAGCTGCTGGTAACTGGGTGGGAGAAGCAGAAGTCCTAGAAGAGATAGGGAACCCTGGCACACGGAGCCACTGAGTGTGTTGAAGTGTTAAAGTGAAGGTTATAAAGAAGGTTGTGTTACAAACCTGGAGTAGTGAAAGGTAAGTGCATATACATCAAGTTTGGACAAATGTTGTACGAACTACAGTTTTTACTTTTTCAGCAATTTGCAACTTACAGACATTAAGGAGAAATGTCATTTAACTCAGCAAATATTATAAACCATCACCTAAGTTATCCTTGGTTATACCTGGAGAGAATGAGCTGTTGATATGTGTAGAAAAGCACCTAGCAATAACAGTGTGGATGAAACTCAGCAATCCTTTGTAGTTAACATTAACAAGTTAGGGAAATTAATCTTGCATGCATGTGTAAAGTGGCTTAGATGGCTAAAGAAATGGATTCAGGAAGACAGTCTTTTCTCAGACTGCATTTTTCAATAGGATTGATCAATTTTTTCCTAACAACTGCTCTTGAGAGGCCAACAGAGCAAGATTCTGAGAAGTACTCAGGAAGCTGAACAGTAGAATGAGAGCAGTGCTTTAGTACCCGGGATTGCAAAACCTTTTAAGATGACGAAGAGAGCAAAAAGCATCAAAGGTTGCACAGCCAATCGGAAAGCTGGGTGAAGAAAAAGTGTCTTTGAATTTAACAATGGAGAGATTATTTTTGACATTATCCAAATGATTTATTTGACTTGGTAGGACTTAGAAAATGAACAGGTAGAAGAAAATAGAAAGAGTACAGGGTACTCTTTCCATAATTATTTTTGAGGGGAAACATTACTAGTCACATCAGCATTTTGACATAGAAAAGGGAACTAGGAAAGGATATAGTTTAGTTCGTTTCATTTCGGAAAGCTGTGTCTTGAGATTGTCTATAAAACAGAGGACAGGCCAATGAGTACGAGGGTCATCAATGTGGATAGTATTTAAAATGGGATAAATGGAGAAGGTCACTAATACAGGTGGAGAGAATATGAAAGAGAGAAGAAATGATTCTTCATTTTAACCCCTCAACATCATGAGATCTTCTGTTGATACTGCACACTTTCTGCTTCCTGCCACGTATTCACACACACATACTCACATCTATCACCTGTCTGTACTTTTCCTAGCCCATCCCCATACTGGGGCACCAGAGCAGATCTGTATCCGGACTGTTGTTATTATTATTGTTCTTTATTTGATAGCTTTCAAATATGAATATTTTTGGTTTCACTGCCAAATCTGTGTTCCCTAGGTCAATAGTAAATGTTCAAGCAAAACATGTCTTGAGTAAGCAATTGAATAAATATTTTAATAAATTATGAAAGATTGTTGAGCCTGTTCTTTCTTTCTTCTCTTCACACAATAAAATGCCTACACACACACAAAGCATCCTGCTTCATAATGCCACTGTCATATCCTGTGGTTTTTATCACTACACATTACAAATCTTATGAATTAAAACCTGGGAGAAAACTGGATGCACCACTTCAGAGTCAGGATTTTTATACTAAGCAAAATCTCTGATAGAAAACTCATAGGGTGAGCTTCACATGCCTTCAAACTCTCTGTTGTCAATAGAAAATGGTACAGTTTCTGAAATGTTCACTGACTTTCTCAGCAGAGTTTTTAATGAGCTGCAGTAACTTTATAGCCCTCTGAGCAGTTCCAACCAGGGATCTTTATGTATAAAGTAGACATATAAAAGTTAAAGGCAAGTGAGTAAAAAGCATAACAGACCATGTGAGCCCTAATTTTAAGGGATAGGGGAAAAGAAAAGATACATTATAATAGCATTAAAGAAATTGAAGACATCATCACAATTATCCTTACAAATGCACAGTATAATGTCAGACTGCTTTGGAAAAGTCATAAATTGGTTTTCTAAAAAATGTTAGACTGTGAATGGTGTTTCAAGTGTAAACCTTCTCACTGATAAATAGGTTAAATAGCTCTTTGATTGAGCAGACAAAGCTTAGTTTAAATTATTTGAGGTTCTTCTTTTTGTGATATAGACTACTGACATTATTTTCACAAGGATCTTCTATTCTTCAGATAACTTACTTAGTATCCATCTCTCTAAAGGGCAGGTATATAGCTTGTTAAGTAAGTCTAACAGAATCTAGATATCAGTAATATCTAGTTAACAGATAGTAATTGGATGGTAAGTCTTGAAGGTCAATAAGCAAAGTGAATGTCCCCAAAATACAATACCTTTATGCCTTGTCATCTGTTTAAACATAAGAACTAGATATTTTAGTTGGAACACTGATGTTTTATAAAAATATCAACAATAGTAAAAAGAAAATTTTAGTCTTTTGAAGATATTAGTCAACTTATAATTTTCTTAAAGCATAGCAATTTATTACACGGCCTTTGGAATCAAAAGACCGAGGTTCCTTTTTTTTATCATATTTTATTTTATTTTTTTGAATCATAGCTGTGTACATTAGTTCAACCATGGGGTACAGTGTGAGGTTCCTTTTTTGACACCCAGTTTCGTATTCAGCTGCTTCACCTCGCTGATATTTGATGTTTTCATCTGCATAAAAAGGCTCATAGTGGTACTGTTTCAACTCTGTACCTAAAGGTTTGTAGTTAATATTAAATAAAATGCCGTAGAGAAAACTGATGATACTAAGCATAAAACAAATGCTTACTGTTATTATTCAACAATGTTTTTAAGAAGGAAAAATTACATTTATACATGCCTGTATCAATATTTAAAAAGTAAACAAAAATGTATTTCGATTATGGATTAAAAGATAAGAAAGCATTTGACATAATTTCCTTTATTCTCCTAATTTTACTAACCTCAACGAAAGAGCGCAGACATTTTGGTGAAATACATCTTCTTTGTTCTTGCTTTTGCGATTCACTGTGCCAATGAGCAATCTAAGTGAAACCCTGCAAACTTTGGTGTCTGAAGAAAGATAAAAGGTGATTTCATGATTGAAGGAATAGAATGAATGTAAAAAGTGTATATTTTTTGTTTCTATATTTATCATTTACATGTACTGAAAATAAACAAATTATAATCATAATGATAATTATAATCAAGACATTTTCAGAATTTGCAGATTACTCAAGTCTAATATTTTCTTCATTGCTAGCCAAGCACCCAATGGATTTAGTAGATTCATGGTCCAAGCCATCAACTGTCTCTTACAATTCATGTTTATTATTCTGGTTTAGTGAATATGGATTGTCTTTCTTCAGCAAATGCCAACTCTGGAATTGTTTATTAAGTGTCTGTGTCATTTGTATTTCCAAGGAACTCTCTGACCTCCGTGTATGCTGCTTTGGCACAGGCATTTGTATTTTCAACACTTCATGGCTGGCAATATAACTTGTAATATTTTCCGTGTAATGTCTGAAAAATATTCTGGGACTTGTCTCATGGGAAGTAGCCAAGAATATGTGAGAGAAGCTTTGGGGATGGTACACCTGGGCATGATTTTATTGAAAAGGAGAGTTTTGAAAAGAGGATTACAGAAAACAGAAACAAAATCCTTAAAGTTAAAACACCAGTTAAAGTCATAGAGGTGGGTGTGCAGCGTCGTGGATCTTATCAAAGTCTTGGCACCTCACTATCCTGTTTTCGGGACATTTTTTCACATTCACTTTCTGGTTTGACTTCTCTCAGACCTTTCATTCACATATAACCATGACCTCTAATAATAATAAAATCAACGTATAAACACTATTGCTGAGGGATGCAAAGCATTTAAGAATTAAAATAAGCTGAGTTTTAAAAATTTCTTTTCCTTTTGAAAAAATTTCAATAGATTTGAGGGGTAAATTGTTTTGTTTAGGTGGATGAATCATGTAGTGATTAATGAGGGCTGTAGAGGCCCCATCACCCCGATAGTGTGCATCATAACAACTAGGCAAGTTGTCATCCTTCCTTCCCTTCTCACCCCCTCCTGTCGAGTCCAAATGTCACTCTGTGTGACCACGCAGACTCACTGTTCCACTTCCACGTGGAAGAGAGTGAAAGTGTTTGTTTCCTCTTCCTGATGTCAGATAGGATAATGGTCTCCAGTTCCATTCAAGTTCCCACAAAGGAAATTATTTCATTATCTTTATGACCAACTAGTATTCCATGGCTTGTATGCACATATTTTCTCTATCCACTCCTCAGCTGATGGGCAGTTAGGTTGGTTGATTCCTTATCTGCGGACTCGTGATTTGTACCCTGATAAACATACAAATACAAGTGTCTTTTTGATATGATAACATCATTTTCTTTGGGTAGCTACTTAGTAATGGGATTGCTAGGTCAAATAGTAGGTCTACTTTTAGTTCATTGAAGAAGTTTCTGTGTTTTCCATAGAGGTTGTAGCAATTTACATTCTCATAAATTTTAAGAACATTTCTCTAAAGTTAGGGAGAGTGACTTTAGACACAAATTAAAATATGAAGGTTTATATAGTTAAGTAATTGTATTTTTCTTGTAGATTTTTTGGGATTTTCAACACAGATAATCACGTGGTTTATGACTAAAGATAGTTTTAATTATTCCTTTCTGAACTTATGTTCTTCCTTTAAATTTCTTCTTTTTGCTCACATTCTTCTACTACGTGTATGTATTTAGGTTCAGATTAATTTATGTCTAATTTCTTCCTATTATTTTGATATTTTATTATACTTATTATTATTTTGTGTAATATTAATTTTCTTAGAGTCTATTTTGACCATGTTAACACAGCTACTCTCTCTTATGCTACAATTTCTATGGGATATCTTCTTCCATCTTTTTACTTTTGACTTATTTGTCTTTTTGACCTTATGTGCATTTCCAACAGACAGCATAAAACTAGATCTTGATTTTTTTAATCCAATGTGACAAATTCTGCTGTATGTTTTAAAGATTTAGTTCATTCACATTTAATATAAATGTGAATATATTTGCCTTTAGGTTTGTCATTTGCTATATATTTTTTGCTTTTCTGAATGCTTTTGTTTTTGTTTTCTTTATTCTTGTATCTTTTTATTACATTTGTGTAACCCAAATTAGTAAATATATCATTTTCATTCCTTTATTGACCTTTGTGTATTATTTTTTGGTAGTTTCTGTAGTAATTTCTATGTGCACAATTTCCTTCAATTTGGTAGTAATTTACTTCTAATAAAATAGAGAAAATGTTCATAAGTATATCTCTCCTATGACTCCCATGCTGTTTATGTTAACTAGTACTTGAGACTTTTAAATAATTTGAGAAAATTATTATTAGCAAGCGTTAATGGAAGGGAGAAAAAGCAAAAATGATGAGACTTTCGCTCTGTTTTACCTGTCATTCCAGATTCTAAATACTGCATATAGTTATCTGAAGCCATCAAAAGTAATATAAAAAGAAATAGTCTCTTGTTAACATGAGGAGTGCATGTTTATTGTAAAATAAACCATTCTTTTAAGAATTTCCAATTTCCAGAATTGCCTTTTATGGTGGTATCAACTCAGAATTATCCTAATTTTAATATTAATTTGACATTGAATTATACACACACTAAGAATGAACATTTTAGGTTGCTTTTCATTGCACTAGGCATTTCAGTGTGCCTTTCTCCACTTGGTAATACTCGAGAGATTTACTGTAACAGAATTTGTTATGAGTTAGATATGTTTTAAGAGGTCGATTTCACCACCTAAAATCATGCAGTCAAATTTCAAATCTTCTCAAATTCACTTGCCTTGTTCAAGGTAAAATAATCATCACATGGCCAAATTAATATTTAAGCCTATACAATAAAGTTACTTTTCTGATTTTTATAGCAGTTTATAATCAGTGTTTTGGGTTTTTTTTCTTTTATGGTGATACTGAAACTATGTGTCTAATTTTATAGAAGTTATGAGGATCATAGGGGGACAAATAAGGTACTTTGTTCAAATAATAATAGTCTTTGTTCAATAATCTTTAATGCTGTAGGATTCAATGCTGAGGTATGTAAAGCAATCTATAATGTGTTAATCAAGATACAGAGCACACTTCTTATAGAGTCACAGCTGGGGGAAATAAGTTCTGAAAGAATACAAATGAAGACACACACTCCCTGACTGCCTCATTTCCAGAGCATGGTGATAGCCCTGCTGTTCCCAGCATGCTGCCCGGCGATGACCTCATCCGTAACATAAGATGCATTCAGCTATCTGGCACCTAGATGGCAGTCTGCAAGATATAAACAAAGTGCGTTCAAATGGACCAGAAAGCCTGAATCAATGTTACAAATTAGTAATAGAAATACCTGTTACATCATGACATCATCTGGGTGCACCCAGCAAATTACCCCCGATGGAAGTCATTTGGAAAAAATTATGTACAGTTACATGTTATTTAATAGCAAGAATACTTTCTGAAAAATGTTGTCAGGTGATTTTGTAGTTGTGAGCATCTTAAAGTGCGTTTATACAAATCTAGATGGAATAGCCTACTATATACCTAGGTTATGGTACACCCTGTTGTTCCTAGACTACAAATCTATCTAGCATGCTCCTGTACTGAATAATGTAGTAATTGCAACATAATGTCAAGTAGTTATATGTCTAAACATAAAAAAGCCACTAAAGGGATGGCATCATACTCTTATGGAACCACCATCAGCCATGCTATCTATCATTGACTGAATCACCATTGTGACTATATTCGTACATATATGCTTTCATCTGTGTGTATAATGCGTGGATATGTGTACAAAAGTCCTTATTCTAGTTTTATCTTGTTTGTTAAACTGTAATATCTCATAACAGAAGTTTATGCCAACAAAAATGAAGTTGAATAGAACACGAATTGGGGAGTATGGTTTGTTTATGATTCAGCCATACTGTGTAGTGAGACATTCGGAATAGTAGCTTCATTTCCGAACTCAGGGGATGAGAAGACTTTGGTGCCTCTTCAGGAATTAATAAAATCTTTTTAAATACTGGGGACAAAATAGATTCACACAAATGTGTTATCATTGATCTGTTTTAGCAATGATATTTAATCTTGTTTTAGGAGACTCTTCCCTACGGTTGAATGAATAGCAGTATCCTGTTTGATTTAGTACGCTTAAAACCTGTGAAGAGAAATTTTTTGAGATAAAAAAAGGCAGTATTGTTCATGGAGCTGTCTAAGCTTTAGCAGTTCTGTAAGGGTTCCCTTTCTTCGGGCCTCATACTATTATAGATTTATTTCACAGGTAGATTTATGGAGATAAATTAACGATGATAAGATGTGGATGTCAGCTTGTAATAGATGAAGCATGGTTTCATGTAAATGATCTATTCTTATTTCATAACTTTAATTTCTAGTTGATTTTATATAAATATTGGATGCAGATCCCCTGAATCATCTCTGAAGTATTATAGTATGTATCACACATATATTATAGGAAAAATATGTCCACCAAGGTACAGTATCTGTCAACCCAGATATAGAGACAAGGAGAATGGATGACTCATGTTTTTGTGCCCACATGAAATGCCTTTTAAAATATTTAATATAAATGTAAGATACATTCCTTAAAAATATATTGATACTGAAAAAAGATTGCCGTATAACCTACTTCTTACCCTGGGAGATATTGTGAGGAAGAAATTGTTCTTCAGTACTAACTGTTTCAAACACTACAGCTGGCAAAAAAGTAGACACAGAAGGGGAAAATCACCCTAAATTATGAATGCTGTGTGCTATTTTCATGGCACCAGGTGGAGATGTTAACACTTAATCAATCTCTCTGGCATTATTTCCCCTCCATATTGCCAGCTTTATCGCCATGAAAGATGCTTTGATTCTCTTCCGTGGTGTCAAAAACTACAGGTCAAAGCATCAACGACATTCCAGTCAGTGAGGCATCATTTCACATTAGTTTTTAACTGATATAATATTTCTCTAATGCATTTTGACAACATCTGGTATAATACAAGGGTCTCTCTCTCTGTGTCTTTCTCTCTCTCTCTCTGCTAAGGTATACATTGTATATATATTTAGAAAAGGTTATGTATTTTTTTCATTAATGTCCTAAAATGGAGATTAATTATGACATACTTCACTTTTATTTACTGTTCCAGATTTTGAGGGAGGGAAGAAATGCTATCTTTAGAATATGCTTTAGCATGCTTCTTGGTGGTGACTAATGCTGTCTGTGGGTAGTGAAATTTTTATATTTCTAACACACTGGATGGTAATGCCGTTGAAAATGCTAAGATTGAACAGAAGTATTGATTTTGGATTTCAACAATTATGTAACAATAAAAGCTTTCCATTAGTAAGTGCCTGTCTACTTTACGAGTGGTCATTTCAGTGTTCAGAACAGTGTGAGGCAGAAATTTTGTAGTCAAGATACATGTGTGGAAATTAAGTTCAGAGAGGCTGAGTAAATTCTCCAAGATCACCTAGTGGCAAAGCCCAGATTCTCCCTGAGATCAAACGTAACATCCCTATCCCCTTTCAGACTCCTCTCCTTTTTCAAATCTGCTTAACCAAAACAAACTATTGTAAAATGAGAAAAACAGAAATTTTGACCATAGTGAAAGTAGAAATGTTATAGTGTGATATCAAATTATGATACAGAAAATCAGATTCAGATAGTTCAAAACATTTTCACAACTGAATTCTCTCTTTCGAGTTGCCCTTTCTTTTCCTGTTTGCTGATAGAAAATGACGGAGTATACCACCTTCGTGCTGTCTGCAGGGGTAATGTTGATATGGAACACATACAGGACAGACTTAGAGCTCAGGAACATTTTAGATCTCGGTGTGTTTAAATCTGGCCTCGCATTGCCAATGGGCAGAGAAGGACGATTTTGAAAAATGGGGGTGGGGAGGGATATGGGTAAAGGGAGAGATAAAGAGATGTAGCAAATTCTCATAAAAGGGATTTACAGCCCACTCACTGATTCCCTAGAGACTAGTCCTAATTACTACGTATACAATGACAAAACATAGCTTGCTATGTACTGACCCGAAAAGGCAGAGCTCTGAGATGTACTAGATATAAAACAAATAATAATTTTTACAGTAAACATGAGGAAATAGTAAGGCTTTTTTCACTTTTTATGCCAAAAGTACAAATCTTTATGTACAGATTTTTTAAAATAATGTAACATATTAATGTCAGGGTATTCTATCCTGTAAAATAAAGACTATATTTTTAAAGATTATTTTTGCAATTAAAAACATAAAACAGAGAGCTTTTAGTACTAGAGCAAAAAATTTCAAACAGATGTGGTTTCTGTTTCTAAATTGTTCTAGAATTGCTTCTACATAAGTGATATTTTTTTGAGGTTTCTGAGTGACTTAAATGCAATTTTATAGGTTGAAATGTTGTCTTTTTTAGTTTTATGGCTAGAGCAAAACAGTACTCACCTAGGATGTGTATAATATTGCACATGGGGTTAAGTAGGTTGGGGATGAATTAATTTGTAACAATTTCCTTTATTTGACAGATACCAATAATACAGTATACTGCTTGCATTCTGGCCATTAGCATATTGCCATGGCCCAGTCATATTTAATTTGGGAAAACCCTGGATCATATGAATATTTTATTATTGATCTTTTTGTAAAATCCTATTTTGTACTCAGATCTCATTGTAAAATGCCATAATAACTTGGGAAGTATCATATCATCATTATCATCTCCTTATCAATATCATCATAATGTTGATGAATGAAAATTATGCTTTCTGTGGTGAAAAGAAAACTTATAGTCCTCTTCCTGAGATGAGTGTTAAGGTATAATTCCGTGTCCTATTAACAGCTCTTGGGGAAATTTCGGTTTTTGCTTTTCAAGCAACTTCCCTATTCTTAATTGGCTATATTGTTGGGTGACAGGAGTGTGATGATAGTTTGTATATCTTGGTTGTCCTGGCTTTCTTCAAACTTTCTTCATTTCATACCACTTTCAGTTGAATCATTTGACTTCTCATAAAAATCAATCTTTGTATCTAGATCCTCATTTGTTTCCACATAATGCTCAGACTAAACTAACTGATTTGGCACATCAGATAGCTGGCTGGATTGATGCGGAAAGTTTATGTTGATGGTACCTGAGGTTCAATGCATTCCATCTCCAAATAAGGGCTTTTGGTTATCAGAAACCTAATTAGGGAACTTTTGATTGCGGAGATCCCAAGAAGATCCTACTGAGCATGTGTAAAAGCACATCTAAAGAGTGGTAGAGTTGAAAAGCACGAGTCTTGATGTTAGTTATAAGTTTTTTTGTTCCGTCTATATTTGAAAACATATAATACACAAAGTATTAGACAAGTACTGTGCTAATTACATTAAACAGTTCTGTGGACTCTGAATTATATACACTTACTCCTCTTCATAATGATAAATGTTAATGATAAATAGGATAAAAGAATAATGGCATAATTTGCATTTCTTTGGTCCTTATATTTTATTCGGAGTATTTAGTCTCAGTCAAGCCCTTACGGAAATTATTGCCTCTCAACAGCCATATATTCCATCCAGTACTCCATGTGTCTCCTTCCCAGTATCATCTACTTTTTCTTTAGTTTCCAAAATGTAAATTTTGTAAATTTCGTAAATTTGTATTCCTATGTGTCATTTTCTCTTTCTTCTCTATTATTTTCTTCTATAGAACCTAAGAATTATAGAGGAGAAAAATTGAATGGGAGAGAGAAGTAGGGAAAGGAGCTAGTGTAATGGCAGGCATGAACTCGAGCTATGAATTCACACAAACACACACATACACACGTACTCATGTATGTGTGGACGCAGTTAATTTGTTTCAATAAACACCAACTACCAATTTTGTAGTAAGAAGTGCTAGAATATCTAATCTACAATCTTAAGTACAACAATGGATACTGGACAATTCTGATTTAATTTACAGCATAACATGGCCCAAGCCCAAGTCTCCCAAATGGTCCTACTGTCTTCAATCTCTTGTCCCTCCCAGGCATCTTACATCTATGTCCAAATACAATGTAGTGTCCTGAGACAGCAGCATGCTCAAACTCTAGAGTTACAAACAGAGGAACTGCGAGCTCCCTGAGGGGCCGGTCAGCGAGGAGAGAAAACTGAAGTTCGCAGAGATAAAACACAATTGCACGATGACAGTCCCCCCCAAAGCTTTACCCAGCATACCCCAAAACGCAACCTGTTCTGTCGAGAGACAGGCTCATTCTTTGTGCAAAAATGGGGGTCTCAAATTGCCTAAATTGATGCCAGAAAAGGAAATGACTTCTCTCTCTTGTACTTCTAAGTTGTCATATGAATTCCGTACAATTACAGATTATCGGTGGCTTTGAGCACAGGCTTATCGTGTGACATTTTGCGTATATGCTTCCTCTGAATACTTAGGGAAATGAATCAAAAATGTTCTGAGGTTTGTTTTCAACACACAATGGTATATCTGTACATATAGGTACATATAAATACCATTTTGTTGTCTCATTATAAAAAAGTACATATTTAAGCCAAATGTTCCAAATGTTTCGAATTCTGAGCACAAGAAAATTGCTGACATTGAAAAAATGGTGTAATTCTTAAACCAATGACTCTCTCTTTAATTCTTAGCATTGCATTATTAGTTGTACTAGTAATATTTAGAAGAAACATAGGCATATATGCATGTACAAGAATTCGAGTAGAAAAGAATAAAATAGTTGGAGATATCAGATGAAATAGCCAGCTCCCTGCTGGTCCCTCCCACAAGCCTGAGTCTCTCAGTCGGGCTGGGCAGCAGCATCTCAGCGGCCTCCAGCTGTGGTCAGAATTAGTGTTCATCTCTTGCTATTCTCTAGTGTCCCAAAGGTGTTTAATTTTCAAGTTCTGGTTGACACCAGAGGAATAGAAATTCAGCAAATGAAAGAGGAACTTGAGATCAGGAAGTAAAGGTGACTAAAGGAACATTATCTTTGCTTTAAAGGAAACATATTCTCTAATGTAATCATTAAGCAATCTCCTGTCATCTTGTAATCCTGAGAGATCAGTGCTAAATAGATGAGGAAGTCCACGCCTTTTAGGATATGAGATTTTTAAATCAAACCATCTTGTGGGATTATTTTTTTTAAGCCATGAGGCTGTATAACAAGGCTTTTTAATCCCTGTTTAAATTTAATTATATGCCTGTATAGGGTCTTGATTAATAAAAATGAGTCTGTAGGTCACCAGCATTAGATAGATATACCACACCACAAAAATATTTGGAAGTCTTTTACACTTCTGAAAAATTATTATTGGAACATTCAAACATGTTATTGTTGAGCAAACCTGCTCAATTCATGTGCTGACTAATGATCTTTCTCATGAAGAGTTGCTATATATTTCTCTATAATGCAGAATTGAAAAGGGATTACTGAAAGATGATCAAACATCTTAGCAGGGAAGAACTGAAGGACAATATAAATGGGGAGGGGGTGCATTGTGTTTCCACTTTCTCCAAAAGGAATTTCATACCCTAGCCATCACATAACAGTGTTCCCAGATTTCAATATGTTCACACATATATGTGCAGTACCATATTATTGAAAGCACATGCATCCAAGGTTAATTTGAGTCAGACATAATTTTTTAGCTGCTTCTGAAGTTGTGGGTTGTGAGCATAACAGAAGCAGCTTGTGAATTAAAGAAAGAACTGGTATCAATTCTACCCCCACTACCCACTGGCTATTGATCTGGGAATGAAATTCTCAGTGTAAAATGGTACCCAAATACACAGTACAGATCAGGACTAGAATACAGATCTAGTTTGTATTCCCAGACAGAGGCTGCCTCCCAGACAGAGGCTACTCTTTCTCCTACATGAAAAGATGCATTTGAGTATGGAAACTATGCCTATAGGTTCACCTAATTTAAAATACATTCCTCCCTAAGATGTGTTCTGATCCTACTCTATCAAGTTAGTTCTGGAATAGTGTGGGCACATCACTTCCTTTAAGTATATGCTGCTGCTTTTAGATACACCGTAATATTCTTCTCATTTGCCACGTCTGAGAAATGTATAATTTATTAAGAAGTATGGGCAAAGAGACAAAGGTTAGATTGAAACAGAAAGGATTATGACAGAGTATTATAATGCAGCAGGAGCAAGCGAGTAGGTTTAGAATTATAAGTAAACGTGTGTTGGGTGCAAAACCAAGTCTCAAAATGTTAAACTAGCAAATGCCTTAACTTCAAGAGACTGAAGGTTGCGCTACTTCAGAAAAAATGAAAAAGGAATGTGAAAGTTTAATTAAAGCATGATGCCGTACATGATATTAAGATTCTTGATGCAAAGTCATTTACAAAACTGAATGGCTGCTCCCAATGTTATCGTATGGAGAATGTATAAGAGTATTGTCTTCTGTTAATTTAAACCCATATTGCCTTATGCAGTAGTGTGTCTGAATTATCTTATTTGTGGATTTGTATCTGCCATAAAATTAAATCTAGAATTTGATAAAATTATATAAATTCTGGAACAAATTATTCAAAATAATCTGCTTCACGAGAAAAGTCCCTTGAAAAAGTAGCAAATGCACACACACACATACACACACTGACACATGCATGAACACACATGCACACATGCACACACATACACCCTCATATACGCACATCTACACACACACAAGCTTGTACTTATCTTATTAAGAGAGTTTCCTATTTGGCACCAAGGAATTATTGGAGTATCCATTGGGTCTTTAGAAATGATGCTATGATCACCTAAAAGAGCCTGCCGATTATTGCCATATGTGAATGTGGTTTTCATAATCTGGACACTCATCCCCTAGGATTTGAACTAATACCTCTGGCCTTTTACTTCTCATTAACTGTCAGAAAAACTATCAGACAGAGGAGGCATTGGTAAGTGCCAACATGATACAGATTTGGACAAGTGGCTGAAAGTTGAAAGACTCAGTGTCACCTTAGCAACAGGACGTACTGAGAAAACTAAAGAATTTCCAAGTTATATATGTTTCAAAACTCAGTAAAAGGAGACTCAGTCCAGAAGTCAGGATGTGGAGGGAAGGCTGCCAAGACGTGTTTTTTAGTGCACCTGGCACCTTAGAAACAAAAATTAGAAATTACCTTTATCAGGGGTGGGGAGAGGGAACCTGCGTGAAGGAGCAATGAGGTTGGGAGCTATAAATTCAGAGGTAATTACTTCAGTCACCCCTGAGGAGACCCATTCAGCTTTGGTTCTTCCATCAAAAGACCAAAGTTTTTGTCCTAAGACAAACAAAACCTAGGAGCAAAAATCACTTTGGTTGGCCTATGCTTTTTTAAGTTGTATAGACAATATACCCGTGAAAACCTCTCAGGTTACGTATTAAATGTGAGAGCTACTGGGCACAGCAAAGGACTTGCCACATATCTATCAATAACTTACTTGGAAGAGAGAATGTTGTTTTCTGACATATTTTTGTGAATTATATGAAAACTATAATTTTAACAGAGAAAGATATTGGCATAATATTCTAAGAAAAAGCAAATGCCTATTATATTTCTAAAGATAGAAAACTAAGAAAAGGCAGAAGTTTGATACTACTAAAAAACATTGATAAGTTAATTACTGTTGTAGATGTTGGAAATACTAGTGCATAATATGTAAGTACCTAATTCCTTATATAAATGTTTATTAATAGTAATTTCTAACATGTATTTGAAAATTGTGATACATTTAATTCTTACAAAAATCCTATTATGGCATTTTTACTATCCCCATATTAGGTACAAGGAAACTGAGGCATGAAGAAACTTTGTAACGTGCTTAGCTATATACATAGTAAGTGGCACAGCCAAGACTTGAACTTGAGCATTCTGAACATAACAATCACAGATGTGCATAGAAGTATCCCCTGCAGACTTAGCAGCATCGAGGTTGCACTTTAAAATGTTAGTCCTATAGTCATGATGTATCTTTGTTGATATGATTATAATTTCTCTTCTGCTTTCTTGCAAATAGTGGATAGCAGCAAAAAATACAAAAACAACTGGTGCTGGGGTCCACGGAACACAGGTTTTCTAGTTTTGGACCTGAATGTCTGGTTCATGAGTAATTCAAAACCAATATTCTGGTCTAATTAACACCATGTTCTAAAAAAATGAATCCCAACTAAATAAAGTCATCTTGTTTTTCTAATGTATCAGGAACAGAAAAAGATTTTTCCGGAAATGTTTTATTGAATTCTTTTTATATAAAAAATCTATATGTTGCTAGTTCATGTTGTCCTCTCTTAAAACCCATATTTTTATTAACAACTTCATTTGCTGCCAATAAACAAAAGCCTATGTGACAAAGGAATCTAATTGTGGGGTTTTCTTAAAATAAAAATATTGGAATTCATTCTTTTGCAGAACAAATTCTATAATTTATTATTTATAATTTATTACACAATTTATTATTGTAAATGTTTTTTGGCATTTGTTGTTAGCTAACTTAATGTATTATCTCTGAATTTTAACTTTTGTGTCTTTATCATCTATCCATGGCTTGCCTAAATCAAGAACTAATAGGACCCAACCGCTCAATACAGAAGTTTAGATGTATTTCCTCTTGAGTTTTTCCTCTCAGTTTATGCAGATTTTTTTTTCTAGATTTATTGAGATGTAAGAGGCAAATAAAAAGTTTGTATATTTGAGATATACCATGTGACAACTTGATATACAACCATACTTTATGAAATGATCACTACAATCAAGTTAATTAACCCAACCATCACCTCACATAGTTACCTGTTTTAGAGGTCGTTCTTTATGCTATCACTCTGTACCTACTTGTCTCCAAAACCCATCCATATTATCTACATACATATCTCCAGCCAATTCACTTTTCTCTATGTCCATCACCATTTCTTTCCTTCTGCCATGTTGTCTCTAATTTGAATTATTTTAGTAGTTTTCCAATAGCTCCATTTTTGACTAAATTCAATGCATTTTCCCCATAGAACCAAGAATGTTCTCTTTGAAACATAAATGTGGTGATGGTGTACCTCGCATGCATAAAATCTTTCAAGAACCTCCTACAACACTTACTATATAAAAACAAGCTCTTAATAATATCTTACAGGCACTGCAAGCCCTGATGGGTCCTCAGGCCTCCCCAAACTAATTTGAGGCCCACCTTGACTCTATGTTCCAGTAACACTCTTTTTTCCTTTCACTTTCATGTACTCTCCAAGTCTTTTCTGCTTTAAGGCTTTTACCGTAGAACACTGTCCTTCATGTTTTATTTTTTAATTTTACATATCATATAAATGCTTCAGTGCTTTGTACATATGATTGAAAATTTCAGTCTTCATCTTTAAGGTTCGACCATTTGTATACTATGAATACTATTCAATTGGAAGTTCAGTTATTCCTTTTCCTGTCTAAGCTAATAAGAAGTGTCCATTTAAGAAAAAATAGTTTCTTTAGTAAATATAGCTCATATTTTCTTTTATCCTTTAAGATGATCACAGATTTTATTTTAAAGAAATGTTTTAGAGGAAAACAAGGGAATATTTTTTAATTTCTTGTTTTAAATATTATTTATTATTGTCACTAATCATATATCATCATATATATGTATTTTTAGAGAGAATGTGCATATTATATATACAGTTTTCCCTTGATATTCATAGGGGATAAGTTCCAGGAAAGTCCTGGAACTCTCAAGGATATAGAAATTTATGGATACCCAAGTCCTTTATACAAAATAGTGTTGTATTTAAAAATAAACTATGTACATTTTCCCGCGCACTTTAAATCATATCACGATTACCTATAACATTTAATGCAATGTAAATGCTAGCAAATACTTGTTCCACTATATTGTTAAGAGAACAATAATCAGAAAAAACTCTCGTATATGTTTGGTGCAGATGCCACCATAGAAGTTTCTTTTTTAAAATATTATTGATGTGTGTTTAGTGAAATCCATGGATGTGGTACCCATGGATAGAGAAGGCCAGCTATAAATCTGTATTTACTACCTAACGGAACACACACAAAAAAATTGTGGTTCTTCTTCCTATTGTTTTACTGTGACACTTCATGATTAATTTTTTGTTAGGAAACTAGTCCTACTAAGATCTCTGTGTTTGGTTCAAAAATGGTATTTGAGCATAGGAAATACATAATGTGGAATCACTATGGGGAGATGGAAGAGGCTTCCATTTTTCTCTCAAAACATATTGGTTGCCTTATATGAGACATTCATTCTAGGAGGTATCCAAAAATAAAGGCCACAAAAAGAAAAAAGGTATCCATGAAGTACATCTTTTCCAAGTGTAATAAATCTACCCCAAAGATCTTGGACAGGACTTTTTTGTGCTGTACTATTTTCAGATACATGGTAAAGATACATAGTTGGGAACCATACCTGAAAATGCTAAAAGTAATTTCTAACCCAAACTGAAAGGACTAATGCAACCCCACTTTATTATTTTAGTCTATCAGATAATAAGTACTCTCCAGTAACCAAAATAAAATGAAACATTTTATTTTTTCTCTATAAAAAAAAGTTCCTTCTTTTGGCGGGTAATATAAAGAACATTGAAAATTCATTCTATAGTAAGCAGGCTGATTCTTTCACTAAATTAATTGGCCACAAACACCTTTCTAGCAGATCTATGTCAGTTGAGCATTCTCGATTCCTAATGGCTAAAAGTAATTCCATCAGAGCCATTACAGGGCTAGACGCATGAGATATAGTTGAAAAATCTACTGTTGACCTAACAGTCACTGCGATGAAAGTGAGGTAATGGATTTCCCCGAGTGCCTTTGAAAATCTGTCCGTATATTTATAGATACATAAAAAATGTGTTACTTATTTTTATGATGTTGGATTGTTTGTTAATGTTACCTTAGTCGTCACTTTAAAATTTTACAGGAATAAGAATGGATGCAAAAAACCCCAAAAATATCTGTATTGGAAGCCCCCAGAATTTAGTTTCTGATTACAACACTTAATAGTTGATAAATAGCCAAAGCACTTAATGTCTTTAAACTTTAATCTTCTTCCCAGGAAAAACAGATAAAACCAGTTTTGTATGATTGTTGTCCATATGGAAGTAAATCACAGTACAGTGCTAGGCATGGAGTATGTTTTCAGTAGGAAATGCCATATTTTCTTTGTTGCGTGGAGGTAAGAACAGTTTTCTTTAGGTACTTAGATCTAGAGAGGATGGTGCAAACATTGGACTGCCATCTACCTGGGTTTCCAAAGGCAACAAATTTTGTGCAGCTGGAATATGAAGTGACTATCTTAGGGAGCTCCCTTTCTCATCCTCTTCCCAGTCCCTCACCTTGGCTTCATTCGTGAGATCTAAACCCCTCAATTTGCAGAATAGGTTCATAAACGAAGACAATTATCCTGTACTAATATCTCAAACCAAGAAACAAAATTTTAAAAAGTAATTCCAAACAGTTGATGTAGAATGTAGTTGTTTTCTGCCCTGAAGTAGAGTGGTGGTTTAAATGGAGAAACTCACACAGAAACACACACACACCCCAAGTGGGTCTATTTTAACACATATAGATGTGCCATTCTATCTCTGCTCCTTCTCTCTTCATCCCTCCACCTCCTCCCACTTCAATCCCATCTACTCTTCTAGCAGTATTCTTAGATTATTACCAATTTTGAGGTTATGGGAAATAACCAGAGTGAACAAAAATGGCAGACATCCTCCTACTGTTGTTGTTCTTCCTTATGTTCCAAACACCTACTGTGTCCCAGTGATTTTGGAATACAAGAGTGCTTTGTGTTTGCCAGCTGTAAGCAATGCATTTTAACATTTCCAATGTGATATTTTCTCATATCGCTTCAATTCTTTTTGACCTTTAATTCTTTCTTCCTGTAGGAAGATGAATTTAGTCTTATATTCCTTTTATTGCAATTCATCTCCCAGGTTGGAGAATAATACAACTGTGAAGAAAGACAAAGATCGTCTCTATATTTAAAAATTACCCCCTTCCAGGAATGCAAGAGTATCAAAGTGCGTCTTAAAGTTTTGGTATTTTTTACTTTTGTAACACCATTACATATTAATATATGTACTATGACATCTGCCTATGAAATTCTTCTCTATACTTGGGAAATTTCTTTCTAGCATAAGTAGGGTAGAGGTTATATTTTGTATTTTTTATATACAAATAGAGTAGACATACACATTTGAATCTTTGTAAAGACTAATTTTCTCCTTAAAAAAATGTATATTCTTATGCAAATAGAAAAAAATTTTCTTGAATAAAATGAAACTCATTTTCTTTGAAGTTTAAATACTATGTATAGATAGACATGTTGTTTTACACAAATATCAACATATATATTTTCTTAATACTTTCAGAAAAAATTATTGGTTGCTGTTGTAAAAGACTCATTTGGCTAACAGTTTTATTGATCCCCTGAGTGTTCATTTATGATGGTTTTTATCTCTTCCTGGTGAAATTCAGTCTTATCCATTTAGGAATGTATCTGAGTATCCTTTGAATAGATATCCCCTTTCTATCTTGGAATAAATATTTGTCATAAATACAAAAATAATTTTAAAGACACAGATTGCACTAACTCATTTTATTTTATTTTTCTATGTAACCTTTTAAATACCTGTTATTTATGAAATTACTCAAATATTGGATACTTTTAACTGCTAAACCTTTTCTAGTTGTTAACATTATATAATAATTAAGTAAAAACTCAATATATAAATGATACATCATAGGTTTATTTTAAATCCATTGATTTTTTTTAACAATACTATCACATGAGTAATTCAAATAAATATTAAAATATAAAAATGCAATGGATATTACTATAAAATAAACTTATCTAAAAAGTAAAGCCAATTTAAAGGATTTCTAATAAAATTCAATGTTGTCACCATTCCTCAAAGCCCTAAATGGTTGTCTTCTGTTTTGGAGAGTTAATAATTTATAATAGAATATAATGAGCAAATATTTTGTATTACATCTTACAACACTCTCGGAAATTTTAGTTTTCTTCTGAGTTTATACATTGTATGAGCTTTAATTAAATTCTGTATTTTAAAATCTATGTTATTTTCTGCATAAATTTCCTCCAGTGGTATTGTAATGTGGTACTTGAGATCAAAGTTGTGAAATTCATAAGGGTGAGATTAAGGAAGAAAAAAAGGAAATTCCTAGAACAGTAAAATACAATCAGGAGCTGATAAAAACTGTGCTGAGTCTGTGCCCATGTGTGTGTATGCAGAGCTGGGGAAAGATAAGGTTGTGGAAATTTCAGTCTCCCATGTAGCATGGAGTTTAGTTGTCTACATCAATAGATATAACTCCATGTATTTGCACCCAAAGCATAAATTATACAAGGACACACACATCCATAGACTAAAATGTTTTAGTTTTATTGTGTACGTACAAGAATTTCACTTCTAAGACTTTGCAGTTTTTACATTCTTCATAAGGTAAGTAATAAAGTTCATGTTTGATGAGTACAAAAATACAGATAAACTGTAAAAACATAGTTACATATAGATCATTTGATCCTGCTTTCCCCCTAAAAAAGTCATTATGAACATATTTTTATAGAGGCTTCAACATGCAAATGTATAAAAATAGCATAATTTATTTATGAAAATGTACAGACATATCATAATTTATTTAACTGCTTTTCTAATTTAGGTCATTACACTTTTTTCTAATTTGCCAATACTATTAACATCATTGCTCATATGTCTTTGTGTAGCTGAACATACACACACAACTGTTCTTTCTGCTTCCATATAAAATAGGCCATTTGGAAATTAAGGCAGCTAAGGTTTTCATAACTTTTATCTCAGACTTCTAATCTGGGTGACTTGGTGTGCTCCAAAATTAAATTTATGTTGGTAAGGCATTTCTTCTAATGAAGTTACAAGGGTGAGTATTGGTTGGCATTGGTAACTAATCCTTATGTTCTAGTTTTGATTCCAATGCTGCCTGGGAAATGCTAATTTATAGTAAGAGAGTATTTAGATACAGAAGTGATTTATTTTGCTTCTCCAAAAATCTCTTCCTAAGAATAGTTTTCCTAGGACATTCCAGTGATATTCTGGCCTAAAGAAAACTTTTGGTACTCTTCTGAAAAGCTTCTTCAGGCTACTTATAATCCCTTAGTATAGAGTTGGGCCATATGCATTTTAACATTCACTGTAATAATATCCATATGTAATATTCTTTCTTCCATTCTCTCCCCCTCCTCATCTCTCTCTTTCTGTAATTACCTGCTCATAACATACATATTTATATCAAACAATCTGATGCTCTGATTGTTGATAACCAAGAATAGAAAAACTTGATTAGAGATACTTTCAGGATGTACAGTTCTTACTTGAAAGTGGACAACTGAAAAGCTGGCAAAACAGAATCCTTAGGACCAGAAGTCATTTTAGCATTCTCTTTGTACTAAATGCACTTTGGACATATTTCAGTGTTACTGGCACCTGTCTGGCTAAATCTGATGGAACAACAACAAACACAATAAAGTCTTGTTACTAAGCTATCTTTGAGCCATACTAGATTGTGATTGATTCTGTTGTGTTTAATGGTGTGGTGGCATTTTGCCTTAGGCCTTTTTTATTGAACAGTGGAAGAAACAGAAGAAGGAAACACTTGATCACTCTGTAAATGCTGCACAGTGCAGGCCAGGTTTAATGACTGAATGTAGCCACTTCCAGTGTATTGAAATGCCTAGGCCTTGCCTCAAAGCATTGTACCTCTATTCAGATGGCAAAGAATAGAGTTCCTGTAAGATTGTGGCGTGCAGCTCATTTTGGGAATAAACAGTTGCTTTGACCTTGTACAGGCAAATAGACCCTGTCAGGCCTGGAATTGCAAGGCCAGGAAATCATCTGTTTAGTCAGTGCTGGTTCTAGTCATTAGTTTGTGTTTATGGCTGGGAATTGGTAATATAGCTGTATGTGTTCCAAAGTAAGGTCTGAATACTAAAAGACCCCTCTTTACCAACAGCTTTATTTTTTAATTTAATGTTAATTCAAATTGAAATGAGCCTTTTAACCCTTAATTAGGACCATGTTTCTTCTAAAAGTCAACCACATTAGTCAACTGTAGACAAAATTCACTTTGCAATTGAAAGGCTGTCTTCTTTCTTTCAACAGTAGCCACCATGGTTTACGAAGTGCATTTGTTTGGCTTTCACTATGGTAACTTTATCCATTCTCTGTATCAGCACAGCACAAAGTCATCAATTACAATGTAGAGGAAAAATGTGTTTCGTGTTTTGGGAATGAGGCCAAGATTCTATCCTGAAGCTCTTTCATAATTATTATTCATTGTATAGGTAATGCTTATAAGACTGTCTGTTCCATACTTTTTTCTTTATTATTTTTCAGAGCTCCAGTTTGTTATTTTACCCTCCTGTGGGCCCACAAGGTTCAGTTCCTGCTTTATTGTTTCCCCTTTATAATTAGAGAATCATCAGGTTCCCAAAATATTTCACATTCATCCATGAAAAATTGGTATTACTTTGGCTTCCTTCTATTATCTTACTCATATTTTTAGTATTTATCAATAGAAAACTAACATTTGGCAAAGGAGTCATCCTATTTTTTCACTGTGGCCCATCCTGTTTTTTTTTTTGTTTGTTTGTTTTTGTTTTTTTTTTCAGTAAATGTGGAGATTGGTAAATGAATGAACAAATGTATCTCCACAAACTCAGCACTAAAAATAGAAAATCTAAAGGCAGATTAGCAAGAAAAAAGACAAATACCCACTGCTGATTAATAGGAGAGAAATGTACTATCTTTTAAATTGTATTTTTATTGGTTTCAACAATGTGTTTATTTTTCTTGTCATTAAAAGAGAAAGAAAACAATAATATTAACCTATATTTTAAAAATTAAACAAAATTTATATTAATATTTTGAGTCATATTATCAAATTGATTTTTTATTTCCATTGATTTCCATGAGATTCCCAAGCTTCTAAGTATTCTACTGTATCTAATTCCAAGAAAAAAACATATATAGTCTTGCTATGTCTTATTATTGGTCGAGATGAAAATGTCATATATGGAATTATTTGTTTGACAGTCAATTTATCTCTCAATTCATTGAACCATAAAGTAGATGTGCTCTTTGAATATTACTGCTGTGATGTAGGAAAACACTGTAACATCTGTAATTTCCTTTTCAAATATATTTTTTTAAGTGAAGAAAGAACTTAATTTCTTTGTCGTGTCATGGTATATGATTTTGTCATATCAATGTGTAATTTTAATCCTTGAGGCAGTGATAAATATGAAGATACTTTGTTCTTTCTTCTTTATTTAGAAAGTAATCAGAATTCTACAGATTTGGTGATGAAAAGTATTAACATTTTAAACTGTCTGGGCCTGAAGAGGCTCTAGAGACAATTTACTCAACACCTGTCATTTCATAAATTAGAAAATTAAAGTCCTGAGAGACAGTCAATTTAATCATTCTCTTAAAAAATGCATCTCATCAACTTCTCATTACTGACCAGCATGCTAGACACAGGGCATATAAAATAAATAGAAAGTAATTCCCATCTCTGTCATGCTCAGGGTCTCACCTAGGAATACATGACTCCTAAAAATGGAACCTCAGAGTTATTTATAAAAGAGAAAGCCACTATTATAACCACCTCATTAAAGTTTTAAGACACCTGATCAGTGAATCTGAAAAAAAACATCTATTTAGTAGAAAATACTAGATCAAGATCTCCAGCTTCTCTTTCCTAGTCCAGTGCTTTTCCTCTAACATTAGTTAAAAATACCTTGAAGTATTGAGATGAAAAAAAAAATTAAGGAGATTTCTTGGTGAGGATAACGTAAATGCCCCATAGAAAAATGTCTTACAACTCAATTCTCAAGTGAATTTCTAAACTAATTGTGCCATATGAAATTGGTCTCCTCTTTAAAAAACCAGGATTGTGATTTTATTACTACAGGAAGGAAAACAATAAGTTGTCTTACCTTGCTTTGACTGCTGTAACAACATATCATAAACTGTGTGTCTTATGACTAACAGGAATTTACTTCCCACAGTTCTAGGGTCTGATAAATCCCTGATGAAGGGGCTAGCAGATGAAGTAGCCAGGGAGGACTCATTTCCTGGCTCAGCTAGCTATGTCCTCACATGATAGAAAGGAGACCATAAAGCCTCTCCCTGGGAGTTTCTTTTAAAATGTAACTAATCCCTTTTATGTGGCTTGTGCCCTCATAACCTAATCACCTTCCAAAGGTCCCACAACCTAACACCATCACATTGGTTATTAGGTTTCAACATATGAATTTCTTTTTAATTTCCAAATATTATGGGAGTACAAATAGTTTTGGTTACCTGGATCTCTTTTATAATGCATGAGTCATGGTTATTTGTGTGCCTATTACTCATACAGTGTCTGTTATACCCATTAGATATGTTTTTGCCTATCTCCTATTTTTCCCTCGCCCTTCTTGATATCCATTAATATTTACTTCCCTCTAGGCACATGTATGGTCTATAGTTAGTTCTAATTTAATAAGGAGTACATGTAGTGTTTGTTTTTCCATTCTTTAGATACTTCACTTCACTTAGAGCAATGATCTCTACTTCCACTTGAATTTTTGCAAAGGCATTAGACCATCCTTCTTCATGGCCAAGTAGTATTCCATGGTATACATATATACATTTTGTTAATCCACCCACAAATTGATGAGGTTAGGTTGATTCCATATATTTGCAATACTAGTGAAAACTGGATAAAATGGTAGACTAACATTATCATACTACTCAGAGTGATTTACATATTCAATGCAATCCCCACCAAAATATCAATATCATATTTCAAAGATACAGAAAAAATGATTCTGGGCTTCCTTTTGAACCAGAAAAGATTGCAAATAGCCAAGACAACCTCAAGCCAAAGGAAGAAATCTGGAGGCATCACATTACCAGACTTCAGACTATACTATAAGGCTCTAGTAAATCTGGAGGCATCACATTACCAGACTTCAGACTATACTGTAAGGCTCTAGTAAACCAAAGCCATGTCGAACTGACAAAAAGAGACGCAGACCAATGAAATGAAACAGCATCCATATTGTCCCTCACAAAAATTAGTTCATGATGGAAAAATAAATTAAATGTAAGGTATGAAACCATAAGGATTCTAAAGAAAATGTTGGAAAAACTCTTAAAGATATCAGCCTATGCAATGATTCCCCCCCCCAAAAAAAAAAGATCTCACGACCCCTCTGGCAATGACAGCAATAACAAAAATTAATGAATGGGATTTAAAATTCCCATTTAAATTAAAAAGGTTCTGCACAAATTAAATTGGACAAATTTGAACAAATTAAAAAGGTTCCTTCCTATTGTAAGGAAATAATCAACAGAGCAGATAGACAACCCACGAAATGGAAGACAATATATACAAACTGTACAACTGATATGGGTTAATAACCAGAAACGGTAAAGAACTCAAGCAAATCAGCAACAACTACAGCAAAAATCAAATCCCATCAAAAACTGGGCAAAAGACATGAACAAAAGCTTTCAAAAGAATATAAACAAATAGTTAGAGAACATGAAAAATGCTTAACATCGTTAATCATCTAGGAAATGCAAATTAAAAGCACAATGAGATATCACCTCATCCCTATTAGAATGACTTTTAATAAAAAATCCAAAAATAATAAATACTGTGATGGAAGCAGAGAGAAAGGAAAGCTTATATGCTGTTGATGGGACTGCAAATTACTACAACCTCTACAGAAAACAGTATTGAGATACCTTAAAGAACTAACAGCAGATCAATGTGTGAAATGAAAACATTCAGATCATAGTAAATATCTAGGTCGTATAGGGATATAAATACATTTGTTTTATGAAGGGTGAATAAATAAATCCAAACATTATATCAATAAGTCTGGTTCCAAGCAAATCCAAGATGCCATCCAGTAGAGTAGAGAATGTGCCATCTTCCATTTTTGAATGGTCTTGAATTTAGACTCATAGATTATACTACTTTGATTTATTAAATGAAATCAAAGATGCCAGTTTTTGCTATATTGTACTTATTTAAAAATCTTTTTGTAATGAGGGAGGTAAATATCTGTGGGACCACAAAAAAAAAAATGACAATTTTCTTCCACTTAAAAGATTTTAAATTGTTTAAGCACTCTTTGCTTTTACTACCCTGGGGTTAAAATCTATGAATATTTTTCTGCTGGTATTTCACTGATAAGAACATTTACTACTGGGCAACCTGAGGAAAAGATGCAAACCAGAACTTTGTCATTTTCTTAGCAGATTTGTAACATGTATAACACCCACCTTAGCAAGGACTTATATTAATTGTTGTGTAAGGACTTATATTAATTGTGGGATATACCACAGCAGATCTGGGCGATTTACCTGGGCTTTTTATTTTAAAACTTGTCACTGGGAAAATCTAAATTAGTATTTATTGTCAACATTTCTTGTTTACTCTGTTTTTCTGTTGTTTTTTGTTTTGTTTTGTTGTAGTGGTATTCTCTGATAAGCTTACCAGGCCTTCTTTTAATAACAAAAGGAAAGATAACATATGAACTTACCTGCTTTCTGTGTTTTATATGAATTTTTTCTTACTTTTATATGTGGAACTTTCTTCAGCCTATAAAATAATACTTGAATGGGAGAAAAGTGTACAGATTGTTACAGACAAGGTGTTACTTTTCTAAAATCTTGACAGGGGTGTTTGCTGGGTCAGCAAGTACAAGGTTATACATCCTTCTGATTTTCTTGGTTTTGAACTCATTATCACATGTAAACTGCTGCTGTTTTGGCCAATACACCCATTATCAAGGCTGGAATAATCTAAGAGTGACTGTTTTTGAATGTAGACAACCTTCCTAGAAAAGAGAGATGTATATTAAAGACTTTCCTCAGATTCATTTCTCTATTTTTTAATCATCTTTTGGACTGTCCATTCAGTTAGCCCATTCAGCTCTAGCTGCACAGAAGCCTGAATGAGATAATAATTGTCTGGATTCAATTCTGAGCAAAATGAGGATTCTGTTAGCAAGCAGGAAGCAGAGTGTGGATATTGGGTACATAATTAACAGCAGTTGCCACATTCCTCTGTATAATAGTTTGTCTTTTCATGTTGGTCTATTTGTGTATTTAATTATGCTTCTTACCAGCCACCTCTTGCTATGTTTTTATGATTCTTCTCAAATGGCACTTCTATGAAGTCTCTTCTAAACAGCCAGTAAGAATGCAGTGATTGCTCAATGTGCTCTGTGTGAAATGCCTGCTGCCCACTCTTGATTGAAAGGGCCCTTTGGGTGTGGACAGAATTTCAGCCTTTGCGGTTATCAAAAACCCTAAATAAGAATAGATGCCTGACAATATCTATTAAACTGTATGTACATGTACCTACCTAATCTTTTAGTATTACCATCCCTAAAGCTATAATTTAATCATAATTGGATAAACTCTAGTGACTCTGTTGAGTCATATGCTTACCTTTTAGATTTATTAACTGTAGCTACCTTTAAGATGTTGATAAATTGTGCTATAGCTAAAAAGTGATTATGTGACTATCTTGTCTTTTCTTAAGTATCACATAGCATAATAATTTATAATATGAACAAAAAAATGATTGTTTAATGAATACTTAGATGCCAAATGTTGTAAACACCATGAAAACCTCAAAGAAAAACACTCAGATAAACTTACAAGCAAACAAAATAACAAAGTACATCAGAGTACTGCAATGTAATGTTTTAAAGACTCAACCATGCCCTCTACAAATTTAAAGGCATTCTATGCTGAAGTAAATTGAAACCAGAAGTTAAGTGCATAGAGTTTATTTATATATGTACTTCATATCATTTTCCCCTGAGGAAATATGGCATAACACATGAGTAGCAGTTCCTAACTAGTGCTGAAGGACAATGCTAAAAAGCTTACAGTCTTAATCCATGTTTGGTTAGGGCAGTAGGATTGATTTGAATGGATCTCAATGTGACACCATCGGTTGTTCAATAAATGATCAATGATAAAATGATCCTAGAGCAGCCATTCTCAGCAAGCACTTGGAGCAGCAAGACTTGAATAATGATTGCTATCATTTTACATTATTGTAATGGTTTCTCTCGACAGTGTATTTCTCTTGTTTTACTTCAAGAAACTTTCAGTGAAAAAAGTATTCCACTATGGATATAATGTTTTCTTTTTCAAACAGCATATAGTGATCATAAAAATTAAGACATGCCTATGTAAGTTTTACTTGAATGCAAACAATCCTATGTGGGCATTAGGAAGTTGCTATAAGAAAATTCTGAAATTCAAATACAATCTGTAGTATCTATTCTATATATAAGTGTTTTAAGGCATCAGATCTCAGGGTAGCATTGAAAGTGAGTTTCAGAGGTTTAGAAATCGTTCATTTTTAAAGATCATATGGACAAAATTTAAAATTTAGAGCCCAAATTCCTTCTTCAAAGGGATGTCAAGAGGCTTCCTGTTAGAATTTTTACTATGATTTCAGCTGCCAATGTTTTCATGAAACTGAATCAGATGAAATAATACAGCATTTTGAATTTACCATCAGACTGAATGAAAATAGTATAGTGAGGCATATCTCTGTCAAAACAGTAAATAAATACTGAACACTCAATGTTAAACTAAAAACCAAGGTTTGAAAACCAACCTACTGGATTTAGAAAACTCACATCATGCAGAGATATGGACAGACATAAAAAAGATAACATTGATTTACTAAAAGAGTTCAATCTAGTAACCACTCACAAGTATATCAGTTTAAATAGAAACTGTACATCTCCACGTATTTCAGATACTGACAAGAAAACATACTCATATCTTTATTTTAGGCTATTGCAGTAGAAGTTAAAGAAGAACACTGTCAAGCCAGGAAAAAAATTATAACTCATGAAAATCATATGTCAAGAACCTTGAATATACGGAAAGCCCTGGTTTCCTCCTTCAGTTGGTTATACATCGCAGGACAAAGTTGTACACACATAGAGCAATTAGAAAACAAGTCAGTGTGTAATAGGCTGCTAGCTGTAACACAAACACTATACACATTGCATCATGTTTTAAAAAGGGAATGACTACATGGTGACATGGTTTTGCTTTATTTTCCCCACAAATAGTCCAATGCCAAGTAAAGCTGTGAAAACACAAGCTGGAAATTTCATCATACGCTAGTGCCAAAATCATCTAAATCTTGTGGTTTTTTTTTTTTTCTTAACATTTGGTGCAAATTCAAACATATATGTAGAAACATTACACTAAACCATATTATTTGCTTCTGTAAGTTAGAGGAGGAAAAAAAGGATTTTTATTTATAATGAATTCATATTCTAGAAAACTGAAATCTGTTTTACAGATTTTTGAAATACATTTTCAAAATTGCCACAGAACTCTAAAAGAGTTTTTGTTGTTGTTGTTGTTGTTTTGTTTTGTTTTTTGTAGCTTGTCGACCAGGTTTCTACAAGGCTTTGGGTGGTAACCTGAAGTGCGCTAAGTGCCCACCTCACAGTTCGACTCAGGAAGATGGTTCAATGAACTGCAGGTGTGAGAATAATTACTTCCGAGCAGACAAAGATCCTCCATCCATGGCTTGTACCCGTGAGTAGTTTTGCTGCAACCATTGCCTCCATGTTTGCTTTGATTTGAGTTTTCTTCTGGTTATTGTGCTGTTTGTGTGTGTGTGTGTGTGTGTGTGTGTTTTTTTAAAGCATTTGTCCCATTTCCTTCTGTTATCCATGTGCAAATGGAAAGCTTTCTCTGCTTCATTTTCCATGCTTGGCTCACCCAAGTGCAACATTTATCACACAAAATGAATTGTATTTCAAAGTACTTCCTGCAATGCAACCCCAAGAAAGAAAGAACATTTTCTGTGTCTTGTTTTAGACCTAGAATTACATTTGACAGGATAGAGAAGGTTATAGGCAGAGGATTTATGTTTTTACATTTTGGTTCCCTCTTGCTCTAAGTTGGTCATAGGTCACCGGGAAAAAGGACTAAGATTTATAAAACTAATACCAAAGTTTTCATAAATATTCACAGGAGTATTTAAACATAGAGATAAATTCTTTGTTGGACTTTGTGAATGTACTCTTACCCTTGAGTCAAAACTCCCCCATTCACAGCTTGGGGAGGACAGGACTCTTGAATCCCTGTATCTATAATCTCATCAATTCCCTATGGATGAATTAAAAGTAGATCATAAAGACAGGATGGTTATTTACCTCTTTTGGTTCCATTGTAAATTATCTACTTCCCTTGTAGTAGAAAACAGAAGTGAAGCTCATTAATCTTTGTTGAACTACTTTTCAGGGCCTCCATCTGCACCACGAAATGTTATCTCTAATATAAACGAGACCTCGGTTATCCTGGACTGGAGTTGGCCCCTGGACACAGGAGACCGGAAAGATGTTACCTTCAACATCATATGTAAAAAGTGTGGGTGGAATGTAAAACAGTGTGAGCCATGCAGCCCAAATGTCCGCTTCCTCCCTCGACAGTTTGGACTCATCAACACCACAGTGACAGTGACAGACCTCTTGGCTCACACTAACTACACCTTTGAGGTTGACGCCATTAATGGGGTGTCAGAACTGAGCTCCCCACCAAGACAGTTTGCTGCAGTCAGCATTACAACTAATCAGGCTGGTGAGTACATGCTGAATCCTACTTACTCCTGCCGTATCAACTTCGAATAAAAGTTTGGATGACAGAGTGAAAAGGAGGGATGGAGGAAAAAAAAAAAAAAAAGATTTGCAAGAGTCCCAGAATTTTCTCTTCTATCACATTTCGATAGTTATGATACTTTAAATAATTCAATTTAATTATTCAATTGGGAATAACCCATGTTTGTTGGGTGACTGTTTAAGTACTTTGTACTCAATCACCTCCCGATTTGGATTCCTTAAATATTTGGGGACTGAGATAGTAGTTACAGGGTTCCTTAAAACATTTTTATATTTCAAAGAACTTAGCAGGCACTGACTGAAACTTAGCTTTGAAAATGTTGTGTTGGATACTTCAAATGATAAGTGTCTTTGCCTTAGTATAAATTAGATTTTTTATACAATTATTCAGTTATTTTATGCTCCTTAGAAACTCTGCATTTTATCACTCTGATAGTTGACAGATCTCTGCATGTTTAGCAATAAGAAAATAAACCATTATCATTTGATAGATATAGCTTGTATTAAAAATTCAAAATATGGAATTTAGGGAGAAGTATAGTAAAAAGAAGTCTTAATAGAAAAAAATTGGAATCATTGATCTAAAAGTATTTCTAATATGAATTGTTGGGTGAGTTTATTAACCATATTTTCGACTGATAATCTTTCCCCAATTAAAAAGAAAATCTACATTGGGAAGCAATAAACAAATGCCCCTCAATATGAAATGGAAAAATTAAATAAATACAAGTATCTTTCTTTATCTTATATCCATAACTTTTTTCTCTCTCTTTTTTTCTTTACTGTTAGTAAATCATGTTATTTCAATCACCCTTTAAATCCTATATGTGAATTATTTATGGATTTTATTTATGGGGTTTTAATTCTGAGTCTTACACACATACAGATGGATTATACTTTACACACAAATGATGTTCCTTTAGATATGACAACCATATCAATATTTTGATAAATGTGATTTTTGTAATCAACATAGCATATACAAAATTAAGTTGACAGATGCATATATTTGTTGTACTTAATTGTTGCTACAAAATGCCATGGTTAGGATTACATTCCAAACAGTTCAATTCAGAGATATTATTGTATTATTTATACACAAGCAAACATTGGAAGCCAAAACACAAGCCAAAAGAGGAAGAGAGAAAGAGGCAGGCTGCCACTCTTGGAATGCTTTAGCTAACTGGAGCTAGAGATTCTCCAGTCCTCTCTCCTGAGAGCTCACCCCTGAGTGGGGAGTCAAGACTGAGGGCAAACTGGGCTTCTGATTGGCATTTGGCTTAAATTATAGAAGTCCCTCTGGTCCCTAGTGAGGATTACTCTTTGCTCTGAGGATATCAGAATGTGTCCTGGATGCTGTAGGCCAAAAGAAAGCAGAGACAACTAAATGTTCCCATCAGCTGAAAGAGATTTTCTAAATAGCCAAATAGCTAGCCAAAAAACACAGCACATTTGCTTCTCTCACTTGACTTGCTCAAGAAGGGTAGTTCAACTACGACGGACACACAGTGTTTGTCATCTAAGACGTGGGTGTGCACCAGTATAACTACTGGTTATTAATATTTTCAACTATTTTTCTACTGACTGGAAGTAGTCCTGTCTACTTCTGCAGGTTAGTTAGAAATGCTGGTTAACTATACTGGTTAGTTTTTCGAGTACTCTCATGGCCTCTTATGCTCTGTGTCTCAGGTCTACCTTCATTTTCCATAATCCAGCATCTAAAGGGATAAATCCTGGCATAAGAGGAGAAGAGAAGTCTTTAGAGGTCTCTGCTCCTGCCCTGCCTGGTGATGGATATTTTGAATATAAAACAATTCTTGGCAAAGCCCATCTGTGATCATATATATATATATATATCTTTCTGATTCCAGATCTTGCTCTTGTTCTCATTTTTCTGCTGGTCTATACTATATTGATGAAAATCCTATTCTTTTACATTTCTATAGTTACAAATAAACTTGTGGAAAACAAATGAATTTTAAATGATGTACACTAAATCATTACTTTAATCTTGCTTACCAAATCTGTAATTTCTTCCCTCAGAAGCTAGATCCCAGACCAAGCAGCATATGCTTTTGCTTTGTTTCAATTAATGAAGCAATGAAACTTGGTAATTAATGACGTTTAAAAATTTATAACAGGTTTATTTAACTGTCTTCTTTGAAAAAAAAAATATACGAGTCCTGTAATGCTATTGCAATATATCTCATGATTATCCATTCCTCATATTCAGTGAACACAGGAATTTTAAGAAATTATAATGATGTGGTAAATGGCTTTTCCAAGTCCTATAATTCAAGCTGATTTACTACCTTGTTTAAAATAGGAGCATCAATCTGTGTTGTAATTATCTCTTAAGTCAAACAGAAACGTATAAAAACAAGCATGAGCTCTTTATTTCCTATCTTATCATTCCCCTCTGCCTTTCTGACAATGCATTTATCAGGAAAGTAATACTTCCTAATATATACAGTGAATGAATCTAGGTAAAGTGGCAATGGAGAGCAAGCCAAGACATTAAAGAATAAATGAGGTTGATGCTTTGGCCGTCCCTGTTGCAAATCACAGCTTAGGACTTAGAGATTCAGCAGGGTGGATATGAGTTACTCTCCCTACTCCCACTCCCATTTTTTTTTTTTTTAAATCACACATTTATTTACAGTATTCACCACCAGGCATTTTGTATATTTATTTCAGGGTGTCCGCATTGTTTTGTGTGCCTGGGGAGTTAGAGGTCTTTGTTTCATCTTTAAATCTCCAGGGTGTAATATATAAGCACACTTAGAAGCAATGGCATTTCTACAGGGAGTGTTTCTTTGTTTTGCTTTATTTTTGTTCTTGTGAAGGTTAATGGATTGGTAGCCTTGAAAAATGAGCTCCTTACCACTGGAAGGGTACGGCTGTGACAGACCCACAGCATTTACACCTCTCCTAGCCTCTCTGTCTATGACATGGATATAAAGGGGATACCTGAACGAGTTCTTTTTAATTTAGTCGGTGAGATTGAATTTGTTGATTCTTCTCTTGATTACATTGTAAAAGTCTCCCAAAGAGCCCATGATAAGGCGCTTTCTAAATTGCAGAGGATTATGTTGTAAATTCGGATATTAGTTCTCAGCTCTCAATACTTTCACGGAGTATGTCAGTGAGATAAAAAGCTCGGTCTCCGTATAAAGATTCTATCTGTGACTCCATCACTCAAACGTGTGGAGAGAGAACTGCCAATTTCAAAACAAAACTCTTCCATGTTATAACTTGCCTTAAGTTGCTACTTTCTGTTTTCTACTTAGAATGAGCACATTTATCTTTGGGTTCTGGACTGAAGCACTGGTTCCTCTAGTGGGTTATCTGTCTCTGTTTATTATCAACTGCCATGGCACACGCTGCCCTTTTTCACTGTCCTGTAGTACGTAATGATCTCAGAGCTCAATAAAGGGCACTAAAGATAATTTATGGAGACTTAGAGTTTTGAGGTCCACCTCTGCCCCCCATTTCATTGCTGAATCAACTGAGATCCAAGAAGCTTTTTCAACATTTCATTAAGAGATCGTTGGTGAATTGGCTGCTCTTTACTCTATTGGAATCCTGCATGCATATGTACAAATTTCACCATAAAATTTGATTGATTCACATGTATGAAAATGTTACAGAATAGTACAGTAGTACACATTATGCCCTTATACCTTCACCCATATTTCTCCCAAATTAACATTTTTTCACATATATTTTCTCATTCTCTCTCCCATCTTTCTCGCCTACTCTCTCTATTACTTAACTTTTTACAGATACTATGCTCTTTTACTCCTGAACACTTCATTGATAATTTCCTGAAAAATTAACACTCTTATATACCCTAAATATGTTTGTAAAAATTAGGACATTAACATTTTCTGTAGTATGATATGATTTGCAGGTATTAGTCAACCTTTATCAGTTGTTCCACTAATATCCATGCAGCAAAAACAAATTGATGCTCTGCTTTCCCTGATTTTCTTTCCAAAAATTACTTTCTATCCATTACAATGAACAAATAAATTATTTGCTGTACACTCAAGACAGATACAAAAATATGACAGGAAAGATGAGCAACATTTATTGGTAACACTTTTTAGATAGTTGATACTAACTACTCTAGGAATTTTACAAATGCTACTCCATTCAAAAGTAATCACCAAATAAAACTATCACTTAAAACAAAGAGTACGTGGCTTAGTTTTATTAGTATTTGCTATGGAAGTTCCATTAATTTATACTTTGAAGGAGAGCATTTTAGAGATTATTTGACATAATGACAACATTTCTATCCTCAGCTTTAGAATAGCCTCCATCATTTACTTAATTCAATCATCAGAAATAAATCTCTTCTTTTCATCTTAGACAAACCCCTTCTTCTGGTTGAAAATTGCCATCCATCATATAAATGCATCCAAGTCTAGTCAATTTTTAGTTTTTGTGATGTGTTTATTTTGTGTTATTCTGGGACTATAACCCAGAGCTTTGTTACTAAAATAATTTTAGAAAACCAATACTGTTTTTGGTCTTTAAGAACACCTATGTACTCTCATTCAACAAAAGACTCTTAGAAAAGTCTTTCTCACCCTTGATTCTGTGGCCTGCTAGTTAACAGAATAAAATACCAGCATCCAGGGTGGTGCCTGTGGCTCAAAGGAGAAGGGCATTGGGCCCATATACAGGAGGTAGTGGGTTCAAATGTGGCCCTGGCCAAAAACCGAAAAAAAAAAGAAACCAGCATCCATTAGAAGACAAGGAATTAGATAAGTTTAATCAATCCTAAATAAACAATATATACTTTTCAAAATGGAACCCAAAATATTTGGGCATCTTATTTAATGATTTTTTTCATTTGATAAATTTTTAAAATTTTCTATATTTTTAATTTCCATGTATCTTTCCCTTGCCACTTTGTTCTCTTGGGACTTAGACATAGCCTATGAAAAAGTAATACCTCATGTCATGCTTTAGCATTTCCGAAGATGTGAAAGTTTCAAAATAAAAATGGAAAAGGTGCTTAGCTGGACCTGGTGTTATACTATGACCACATATTGGTGTTGTTTCTATATAAACGCATGATGCAGCATAATTATATTCCCTGAAAGTAATTTAGACACAAGAAGAATCTATATGATTATTTCCAGAACATGAGGGAAGGTAGTTTAAAATCAGTGTAGTGAATCAAAAAGTTGAAAACATAATAAAAATCACCTGCCAAAATACTGGAGAGTATATGATTTCAATGATGCACTATGATGCATTTTCCTTCCCTTTGTTTCATTGTATGATTAATGAACCCTGAGAATCAAAGTCTTAACCTTTTATTTCTTTCAAAAAACAAGTGAGGTTTGAATCCAGCCCAGAGATTACAAGTGAATATGTACATTATAATTTACATGGTGCATTTTACTTGTGTGGTAATTTAGCCTCTTTCTTTCTGTTTAGAAGTCAAGGCAGATACCTGTGCATCTGGGAATATCACTCTGCAGTATGAGTTGTAGTGTGTCCGAAGGCTTCCACATCATTTAACACATTAATGATGCCTTTCAGCCATCAGGATGTGGTACCCAGGCATATTATGTATCTGCAGAATGAGCAATAAGTTGAACAAAAGCAAAACCATATATTGTTCTGACAGTTATTCAAAACCTTTCCATGAGCTTAAAACCATAACAATACAGCACATGCTCAATCGAAGACAGTTCGGGAGCTTCCTAGATCTAAACTAAATCTTTGTCAAGTCTATTTCTGATCCTTCATACAACTCATTAATGGAGCAGACATGTGCCTGGAAGGCTATGATTAAGGTTTTCATTCTGGCTTCTCCTAAAAGATGCTCACAAGACAAAGAACATCAATTACCAGAAGGCAAGGAAATAGGGTGTCAACTAACGCATGCAGAATTTAGGTGAGAAATAGCCTTTGACGCTAACTTGCCCCATATTAAACTGCATTCTTCCAAGAGCAAAAGATAATTTGCAGACATCTTTCTTGCTCTTTTTTTTTCCCCACAGGAAAACATTTTTAGTCTTGAAACACAGAAAAATCATACTTTGTCTTTTAAATGTATTCTGCCCTTCTAGGGAAACTTAAGTACAGACCTTAGGAAATAATTGCATTGTGTGTAAACAATTGAAAAGTTAGAAAATGTAAATATTTACAAAGATAACAGCTCTGTTCTCAAAAGAAAATGTCTTACTAGCACTGGTCACACCTTTTAATAATAAATTCTTAGTTATATTTTAGTAACTCCACAAGTATTATCTCAGTGTTAATAGTAATTCAGTAATTTACCAATATGGTACCAAACAGAAAAAAAAATTGTTTTCCTCTAGTGATATTAAGGTTATCTGTCATAAAATTGTTGCAATAAGTATCCAAATTACAAGGATTATATGCAGGGACCATAAAATACTATAATATAGACAAAGCATAACAATGACAAGGCCAAAAAGATGAGAATTTCACATGTTCTACCCCTTTTCATCATTATTAAGTACTGATGTAACTCCTCTTGCTATGATTAGCACTGCACAAAGTCCTTTTACATAATTCTCTTATAAGGCTGTGAGTCAATGTCTTGTTCATGACTATACAACTTTCTGTTATAGTATTCTTTTTCCTACAGCTCAAAAATAAAAGACTTTGCATAAATATTAAGACTAAACAGAAGATGTATAAATAACAATGAGGATTATAGTAAAATATCGACTGCCTGGCTCAGAGATGTGATTTTTTTTTGATCAAAATTGTATGTGATACGAGCCATGCTAATAAGAACTCATAACCTGAATTGCTTTATGAAGACATTGTTTATCCAGATCTTTCTTGGCAAAACTAAATGACAAAACTTTTGTACTTCTAAAGCAACTTTGGAATTTTTTTTTTACTATTAAGCAGTGTTAATTTAAAAGCATACAACCTGACAATTTGTTCATCCTATGTAATCTCTTACTGCTTTTCAGGGAAAAATTGATTATAACAAACCAATGAGAAAAATCAATCTGCTTCTGATCACTATTCTCTAAAAAATCGATTTAAAGGGAAGACGGTGTGACTAGGTAGGTAGAGTTCTGGAACGTTCATTGCAAGAGGCACAAAGCTGTCTCTGTTCCCACTGTTAATGGGCCTTACAATAGGTCACCCATCGTAGCTATAGTTTATCTTTTGTGAAATTAAACACTTAACTAGGTCATCTTTAAGTGTCCTTCCAGTTTATTCTAGGAACCTAAGTTAGTGAAATTACATAATTTACTTCTAGAAAAATCCTCTACTGTTTATTATAATTAAAACAAAGATGACCAGAAAAAAGGTCTTTGAAAGATAAAGTGGAATAGGACAGTAGCAAAAGTTCAGTTGTAAATTCAGAGGCTGTTGTTTCATGATGAGTTGACTAGTTTTGGCATTTTAACATTTGGTTTGTATATGCGTTAATTCTTAATTTTGTTTAAAAATGAATTTAAGGGCTCAGCGCCTATAGCACAATGGTTAAGGCACCAACCATATGCGCTGGGGCTGGAGGGTTCAAACCTGCCTCGGGCCTGCTAAACAAGCCAGACTGGGCTAACCAAACAACAATGACAACTACAACCACAACAAAAAAAATAGCTGGGCATTGTGGCAAGCGCCTGTAGTCCCAGCTACTTGAGAGGCTGAGGCAAGAGGATCACTTGAGCCCAACAGTTTGAGGTAGCTGTGAGCTATGACACCGTAACACTCTACCCAGGGCAACAGAGTGAGACTCTGTCTCAAAAAAAAAAAAAAATTAAGGCAATTATTGGACTAAAGCTGTCATTTTCGCATCCTTTTAGAAAGGGATACGATAATAATTTGTGCATATGGATTATGAAGATTATGTAAAATAATAGAGAGCATATGTGACTGAAAATGTCCTTTAACAAGTTTTGTGCCCTGTCTCTGGTATAATCAAGCTTATCTTCCTGAATCTGGGGAAATAGGTTGTCCTTTTTAAAATTAAAAATAGGAATAAATAATAAATGTTTGAGGTCAAAACACTAAAACACATTACTTTTGCATGATTAGCTTAGGCCTAAAATCTTTTCAAAATTGTGAGTCACATGTATGATGTGTAACAACGATCAACAGGCCATTCTTGCTTTGCTCTTTGCACACACACACTCACGTAAATACTTTGACTTTGTGTCCGCACTGAGTTGCCATTGGAAGAGTCTGATGGAAATGACTGAGAAAAAGTTAGATATGTTGTTCCATATCTCTGAGACTTGGGCTAGGACAAGACCCAAAGGCACACATAAAATAAACTGGTAAAGTAATAAAGGGATGACTAACAAAGATATCCACAAAGATTAAAGAAAAGAAATAGAAAAATATATAGAAAGAAACAGTTTTTTAAAATAGAGGAGGGAGAGGAGGAGGGGAGGGAGGATGGTTCTCGGAATCTCACCTCGTGTGCAGGATGTGAGGGTGTTCAGTGCACCCCCTGGGTGAAGGACTCAACTAAAACTTGAACTTCACCTTAGAAATGAAAACAATGTAACCTCCAAACATTTGTACTCGCATATCAATCTGAAATTTAACAAACAATCTAACAATCATTCTGGATTAAGAATTAAAATGAGAAACAGTTACCAAGGATCATGTTATAACAGGAGACAAAGATTTGACATTACTTAGGAAATCCATACTTTTAATTTTAATCAGTAAAACATTAGTTGGCTTAAAAAAAATTTATTTCAGTAAGTTTACTGTAGTACCAGAAGAGAAAATTTTAAATGCCCTCCCCAGAATAATGATGCATACCACAGATATTTTAAAGAAACACCTTGTACCTCATGCTTCTTTTGTTTGATTCATCACATTATTAAAATTTCTCCATGTACAGAGGCCTATTAGGTATATCCTCTAAAAATGAGTACATTTTGCGATTATTTTTTATGCAGATTTCCAGCATGCCTGGGAACCAACCTCTCTATTTCGATCTCATTGAGTAAAGTTTATTTTAGTCTCTTTTCATTAAAATGATTTTATTGGGTTTTGTAGAGTTAACATCTGACATACAGAGCCCACTGCTCCATTAATTCTCGGTAAAAACCAGGTTTAGAATACAGCATACTTCCTTCTTGATTGGAACTTATACGGTAGAAGAGTTTGGTTTAATTTGACGTTTTTATTTCTGAAAACTTTAAAAAGTGATTTCTATCCATCTTACTTCATATATGCCTACGTTCTAAGCTGTTTTCCCAAATTCTTATTATGGTGATAATAAGGATATATGTGATAAATGGTCTTATCCAAATCCTAATATGAAGCAGCTAGACAAACAACTAGGTTTTACAACTTACTATTTCTGCGTGTATGTGTGCATGTATTTGTATGTACATTGAAATTTATATCAATTAAGAATATAAAATTTTAGAAAGAATTAAGTTGAAAAGTCTCTGTCTAAAATCTAGAAGATCTAAGAGTAGAAATCTGCTCTTTTTTTGCTGAAATATTTGATCTTGAATAGTTTTACCCCTAGTTATCTCATCGGTTAAATAAGGATTATATCCACACTGGAGTGTTGCAAAAATAAGAATAAATGAATATGTAAGTACCATGTATGTACTGGCTGTTTTTGACATATAAGAAGTGGCCAGTGCTGGGTAATTCTTATTTTTAATAAACATTTGAAACATTCAGCAATAAACACACTCTCAAAGATCAAAGAAACTCTTAAATAACTCTTGGTTTTCTTCAGCCATAAATAACACACTTGAATGATTTTTTTTTTCTTTCTGTTCTCTAAGCATTGAATAAGCACTTACTATGACCAGGTTACTGTGCTGGATGTAGTGTGGATAAAATGATGATTAAGATGTGGTTACTATCTTCAAGGAGCTCTCAGTCTAGAAGATCTTAAAGGTTTTAAAAACCCAGCATGAAATTGATTAGTTTGGCCAAGAAAAGGCAGGCGAGGCCAGCTGCCAAGAGACTTCAATAAAGCCACCACACAAAACAGATTAATCTTGAGTTCACAGATAATACCAAATTATGTAGAATGGTTTTATCTTTTTTTAATTACTACAAGGGAGAAAAAAATAAATTACCTGTTACACATGATGTTAAGTAAAAAGAGGAAAATGAAAAGAAGAAAAATAAAAAGAATTCATACTCTCCTAAAGAGGCAGAAGAAAAGAAATGAAACTCATTAAGTAACACCCAAATTAGATGATAGTGGCACTGAAGTTTAATAGTCTGTCAGTTGAACATATCTGGTTTATAAAAAGCACTTAGTCAAAATATGCTGACTTAAAATAATGGGACAAGTACAAATGTTTAGAGCTGTCATGAAATCCTCCACATCATTTTAAAATCTTTCTTTCTCTTTCCATTCATCAACCTATTAAGTGATCAAGCTTTTTGTTATCAATGTGACATGAAATATTCTACACGTACAAGGTTTTAGATAATCACCATATGAAATATATAAAACTAGAATGAACTAAAATATAATTGATATAATTATCATGAAAGTAACTCTTCATTTGAGATAAAGGAAATGTCAAAATTTTAGAAATTTTCAGAATAATCATTGTAATCAGGAATTATAATTGTTCTGAAGATATACAGGCATAATTCAGGACAGATAGTATAATAGCAAGTCAGATTTTACTACTTCACTAATTGTTAGGACATCCATGTTTACAAATTTCACACATGTTACCTATTTGCAAAAGTTAAAAGATATTATTTATTTCTATTAAAGAAAAAAATTAATGAAATGAGGTTCAAAAAGAGAAATTTATCAGATAAATTAGATATAAAGGAATAATCTACCTTTTTTTTTTTTTTTTTAGAGACAGAGTCTCACTTTATCACCCTCGGTAGAATGTCATGGCATCACAGCTCACAGTAACCTCCAACTCCTGGGCTTAGGTGATTCTCTTGCCTCAGCCTCCCGAGTAGCTGGGACTATAGGCGCCCGTCACAACACTCAGCTAGTTTTCAGTTTTGCAGTTGGGCCGAGGCCAGGTTTGAACCCACCACCTTCGGTATATGGGGCTGGCGCCCTACTCGATGAGCCACAGGAGCCGCCCTAATCTACCATTTTTTAACTAGGTGAAGCTACATGCACACTTGTTGGGAAGACCGAATTTAGCTATCTTCCTGCACAATGCTATTTTTAGAATTTATATATATTTCACATGTAATACTGGTATTTACACAACTATTTGCTATAATTTTTAGATTAGTATATGTCATCTTTTATATGTTATATATTTTCAGCTAGTAAACCTTTCTCTGCTGTAAGAAACCTTTGCTATTTAAATTTCAGAATGTTACAGGGATACAAATGTTATGTTTAGACGGATTGCTTTTGTATTGCTTTTGAGTCAGGGTTATCTGTGCCTACCTCCCAGATAGAGTTCACTGTACTTGTGAGGTATGATTGATTTTCATTGAGTTTCACTTCCATCTGTGTACACGAATGCTGAGATTTAGATGAACTACTGGGACTTAGCTGTTGTATATGTATACAAGGTTGGGCATTTAAGTTCATGAATTTATCCTAGAAAAAGCTCTACATACTTTATGGCTGAATATCACTATGGTTCCCTTTGATGTACTCCCCTGGGAAAGCTAGCCACTAATGCCAGCACCTAGTCCACCCCTCAAGGCAGTTTTGGAACTCTTTCTCTGGAATAGACATCAGGGCTGTCATTGTGTGAGGTATGACAATTAAGTTAGCGAACTTATTCTAGAAAAAAACCATGTATCTCATTTCTGAATATCACTACAGTCACCAGATGGCCAGGGGAGTACTTCAAAGGTGACCCTCGTGATACCCAGCAATTAGGTAGGGTAGCACTTTTCCTAGGATGAATTCATGAACTTATTTGTCCAACCTCATGTATTTGTGTGTTTGTTTGGATTTTTGTTGAGACGAACAGAACTGTAGACTGGGTACAAAGTAAAAATATTTATTATTTGAAATCAGCAACCAAGTGTGGAGTACCAAGGTATTTGTAAATCCTGTACTAGGCTTTTATAAATATCATTTAAGCCTTATAAGAGTAATGTAGGCATCATTACCCCTTTTTATAAAGAAAGAAACTCTTGTCAAGAAGTTAAGTTTACCAGCCCCATTATAGAAGTTAAGTGTCTGACAAGAATTTGAAGATGAGTCTTGCCAACTCAGGAACATGTTCCAGTTTTTAGAAAACTTGCTACTTTTAGTAATTTTGTTTCATCTGTGTAAAACCAGGACTCATATAACTTATACTATCTTTAAATCATGCCTCCATTGTTTTGCTCTGAAATGCATTTGAACAAAAGTTTGCTTCTATAAAAAGAAAACTAATATCATTCACCCAAAGTGTATGACTAATTAGATAAGAAATATGTGTCCTGACACCACTAAGATTCTTTCACTAACCTCTGAGGTTAAATGTTCCATACTGAATAACAGATTGGTTCCTCCCAATACTACCAGTCCCAATAAGGGATCAGTCACCTATGAGCCATCCCATCAGGTAATGACCACTCCATTCAGTTATCCAGATCAAAGCTGTTGGAGTCCTTCAGCTCTTCTTTTTCCTCTCAAACTGATGTCTAACCTCGTATCAGCATATGTCTTAGAGCATACCTTCAAAAAATGAGAGACTAGACCACTTCTTCCCAGATTGGTCCTTACCATCCTAGCATCAACTTGCTGAAAATGCCCCCTAACACCTTTCTTTCCTTTTACGTTTGCCTTCTCCACAAAATAACCTTCTCACAACTATACTCATGTTTATTACTGTTAACTATTTCATTGTACAGATTAGTGGTATTTGTGATTTTTTTCTAATATATTTTATAACTGGTAGAATTTTCTAGCAATTTCAAATACTTGATTCACTTCTCATGTATCTTTTTCCAAGGTGACTGGCTTTAGTTTTTATTTGACCAAAGAAAAAAATAAAAGAAACAACCTTTCAGATGACAAGATAGGTTTATTTTAAAAACGACTCAGGCAGAAAGGTCTGCTTATAGAAGTGTGCTCTTAAATGCTAACTAAAATTATGGCAACTGACTAAGTCAGTGGCTTGGGCATGTAGCATTTCTTTCCTGAGTTAACATTTTGCATGTCTTACCTAGAGTGCAATATGCCCTTAAACTTGAAAATGCTATGAAAACAGTTAGAAAAATGATGCTATTTGTGTTGTTCGAGGCGCAGCTCAGGCCTTCTTATTTCCTTTGCCTTTCTTTGGAAATAAAGACCAATGAATTCCTTACCTATGCCTTGTGTTAAGAATCGTTCTTTAAAGGATGTCATGTGTAGCCTAAGATATAGCTTGAAAGTTGATACGAGTGGTGCCCTGTGACAGAACCACAGATGTTCAATACATGATATATTTATTTTTTACCCCAGTGGCCCTTATAAAAAGGGCTAGAAGATTGGCTTATAACAAGTCAACTAATGACATGATATAAAGAGGCCCCTGGTTCAGTGGCTGTTATTACAGCTGTGTCCCATTACATATTAGATACCTAGAACATACTTGTATTCCGAATGGCATTTATCTTTTGAATTTCAAACATTCCTACCATAAATAAGGATTTTATGCTTTTCAAAAATGTTTCACAGTTTAGTCTAGGGAACACTGAAAGGTTGCTTTTACTTAGTGAAATTTGCCCGTTAAGGATTCCTGGAGCTAAGATGAACATTTTCTGAGCAATCACCTCCACAGACCTGGGTTACTCTCCTCTGCACTCATTCCCTGCTATTCCCTTAGCCTGGAGAGGTGATAATAACTCAAGTTTCGCAAAACCAGCAGTGTGGAGGCCATTTGAGAGTTGGCCTTTGATCACAGTTTAATAATTCCTTCTTTGTTACTTCTTCCTAATAAGATGTGTCTGAATCTAACATGGAATGACTATATTCATGCTGTGGGAAAAGCAGGATATTTATATAGATTTTGCTCACAAAATACACGCTATGTCTTAAAAATACTTTCGGTGAAAACATGAAAGGCTGACCAACTCCTCCAAGAACAGCCTTATAATATGAAGGAGCTAAAAGTACATGTTTTAAAGCATAATAGTATAAAACCTTTAGAAAGGCTCTGTAAGATGACCTCCCTCCAAAACCAATGACCACAATTACTTCTTTCAAAAATAAGTATGATAGTCAATGTCATCTTCTCCCAGTGCAACTGGCTGCTGTTAACCAAGTGTAAGTTTGTTTCTTTTTGAGATGAACAGGTCTCTCTATCCTGAGGAATGAATCATCATAAAAAGGAAAATTATTATAGGTGTCTTTGATTCAAGGAGAAATGCAATCATTTTCCTTCTTTACTTCAGTTATTGTTGAGATGGTGGGCGATTAGCCTCAGTAGTTATCCCTACAGTAACAACTGCTGCCTGGGAGTGAGCTTTCCTCTCCCTCCATGAAAAACTAAGCAGCTGTCTTTTTATTGCAGTTGGTGCTGGCAGCTGCTTTGTTTCCTATATTTCTTTATGGAGCCTCTCATTCTAATTGTGGTCACCTACACATAGCCTAGAGTTTTTTGAGTCACAAAGGCTATAACCAGACATCCTCACATGACCACTCTAACGAGCCATTCAGAAAGCAAGGTGGAAAGTCATGTTCCTTGAACATTGTGGAAGGTGTCTATGTATGTGCATGCAAGTGGGATTTGATGCTGGGGGTGAGTCAGGGGAGGAGCTGCTTAACGTGTGCAATTGAGTGTTTGGGAAAAGCCCCAGATTAACAGATGGCAGGATGTAAACAACATGGGAGGGATGTCCACTCATCAGCTCTTGTCCTGCACAGAAGAATCACAGCACCATGAGAACCAAAGATAAGGACCAATGAATGAAGTCTTTTACTTATGCACAGTTAAAAGAAAATGTTTTCATTGACCAGGGTTATATTTATTCACTCAAACCAACATTTTGGTTTGGCATATATTTCAATCTCTGCTTTCCTCCCAGAGTTTTGTTAAAGAGGATTAATACAAGCCCGGAATGTTATGAGATTTGTAAGGAGCTTAGCTGTGGAACCAAAGAAAATAGCTCTATCAATTTATCCTGTACAAAGCTGTGCATATCTACTGTTTCTTTAAACACAGTTTTTGGTTTTCAGTACTAAGTTATGTTTTGGTCCTGCATTTTCAACATTCTTTGCTGCTTTTAAAAGATTTTCATATAACTTATTTCACAAAGAGTCTCCATTTCCTAACAATATTGTATTTGTTCAATTTAATTCCAAAAACATTTTATATATATCTATAAATATACGACAAAAACTATGCTATATATTACAAGAAGATAGAAGGATAATTAATATGTACTTCCTTCTTTAAAAGAATTTATAATTAGGGCGCCGCCTGTGGCTCAAAGGGGTAGGGTGCCAGCCCCATATGCTGGAGGTGACAGGTTCAAACCCAGCCCCGGCCAAAAACTGCAAAAAAAAAAAAAAAAAAGAATTTATAATTATTTCAACATTTCATCAGCTACATATAGTTTGTGCAAAGAAATGCATCACTATAAATGAAAAGAATGATTATTTCAAATCTGAATATAGAGGAAAGTTTTATTGAAGAGATGTGGTTTGAGGTGGTGAGGATTTAATAGGGCCAAGTGTGAGCCAGGATATTAGAGGCTGGGAAAGGAGCAGAGAGCTTAGGAAGGCAATTGTCCTTCCAGGCATAGCTGTTCAGCTGAAACAGAAGAGGAGGGAGGGTTGAGTGGCCAATGCTGGCTGGAAAGCTGGTTTGAGGTCTGCACCATTTGTGAAGGATTCTCTTCCACTGTGGTGGACACACACAGTGTCACTCATATTTCTAACCGTAAGGGTATAGAACTTAGTGGAAATAGATGATCTGCAGTCACGAGAGCAGATACAGCACCTCTTAGCTCCGTTCCCCACCCTGGCTTTTGGCTTCCTACAGAACAACACCTGTCCGTGCAGCAAGGGCCCTGCCAGGCTTGGATACATACAGACACTTGCTGCCCCTTTGCCCCTTAGTACTCTAGACACGATACATCTGTGTCATGCATTCTGGGAAAACAATGCATCAAATCTTTGTGGTCTTGAATTTGAGGAGATATTTACACACAATGAGTTCTTTTGGGACCAATATTCCAACAAGCAGGGAGGAATGGAGAACAACAGAGTCGATGTCCTTCTGTCCTTCAAACTGTCTCCGCCTCCTACTTGCTCTTGATACAAAAAGCCCATTTCCTTGAAGACCCTGTTATGCAATTTCTCTACCTAGTCAGACATGTATAGGTATTTTTCCTTCATTTAATAGGTACTGGTGTTTGTGTATGTTATAGATGGTTTAGCACAGGGTGGTTTGGTAGAAAAATATGTAGATTTTTGTGTACAAGAGTGACATTATTTGGTCTAGGACTTAGGAAAATAAATGAAGCTGCAAGGAAAATAAAATAGTGGACAAACTGACCATAACCCAAATGAAAGGTCCTAAAGGTCTGAACTGGGAAACAGGAGAGATGACCTTTCGGAGATTAAAACCAGAATATGAGAATTGACCAGGAGTGAACTACAGAGCAAAGGGGAGTTGTAACGTACTCAATGTAGGAATAATTTGAATAAGTGTAAAATGAGGAACATTAAAGTAGTGGATCAAGAATATGAAGACAAAATAGAACATTTTAGAATTGATGAAAGTGAGGCAAAATGTTAATTAAGGTTGTTCATGCAGACGGTTGTACAAACTAAACAACTGATAACTAACGTCTGGTTCTTGGAAGTGATCTTAAGTATGAATTGTATATTTGAGATTCGCGAGAGCTGAAGAGAAAGAAAATAGTTATATAGTATGACATTTAATAAAAAAAATAGCATCAATGAAAGAAAAATCTTGGGAACAGCAACAGATAGCAGGAGCCAGCTGTGGAAATACAGCTCAGACTTTCACTGGGAAATAGTTGTATATATAACTCATTTATAAATACTCATTTTGTCCCCTCTGAGCTCTTAGTCCTCAAGTAATAAAAGCTTGATGAGGGTAGTGAACTTCTGCCTACTTTGTTCACTGGTGCATCATTGATGTATTTCCCCAGTGATTAAAAAGTAGTGGGTATTAAATAAATGTCTGTTAAACACATATGTAGTCAGTTAGCATATGTCCTGTTGATTCCGGCAGCACAAACTCTCTTCTCTTTCTACAACATTCTTTTTCTTTTCACCTGATATAACTAATGGCAGGTTTTCATCATCTCCCATGGGATTGTTACAGTACCCCCTCGTCTAGAGTAGCGCTCACACCTCATCTGTTTGACAAAGTACCTTCACTCCACGTGCTTCACTGTGATTTGCAAAGTTCTGTGACCTGCTACAGGCCCATCTGACATTTAATACCTCTCCACTTTATGGTCCGTGAATACAATTCCTTGTAATCCTGCTTACGCTCTCTGCCGTCTCATGCCATTTTAACTTTATTTAATCCAGAGCCACTTGCAAGAAATTCTACTATTTCCCTTATTCACTTGGTCCATTTCTCATCCCTTGAAAACCAGTTCATGAGTTATTTTCTGTGGGAAGTTTCCATTTCTTGACTGGCATAAGCAAGCTTCCCTTGAACTCACAGAGGAGTCAGTTCTAACTCTGCCACTGCTCCTACCAGATGAAGTGACGCCTCAAAAGCTAGAGTATTTACCCATGCCTGCTGAACATGGATAAAATCATTGCTGGATTGATCTCATGGTCATATAGTTTCAATCATGTCACTTGACTACACTGAATAATGGCTCCCCATTATGTACAGGAAAAAAAAATTCAAACTTGTTAACCTCAAAATACAGGCCCTTCCCACCTGGCTTAACACAAATCTCCAACCTTCATCCCCTTTATTCCTTGTTACAAAGATGAACCCTTCTCTATTCTCCAGGAAATTTTACAAATTTGATAACCTTCATCTAAAATGTACTTATATGTATATAGCAAAGTGTTTTTTATTCTGCAAGACCCAGAGTAAATGCCAGCACCTCCATTAATTTTTCTCTAATTCTTCTCAACTGGAAATAACTGTGTTTTCATCTGAACGTCCATATCATTATACAATCTGCTATCTGTATGTTTCTTATGACATGTCTCTATCCTGATTTGTATTGTAATGGTATTTTATGTGCATTTAATCTTCCCTACTGTATTCTAAGTTCCTTTAGGGTATGACCCAGGCATGCCCTCTATTAGTCTCTTTCTTAGTAGCAAGCTTGGGCTTCATCCAGATGGGCACTTTTAAATACTCTTTATGTGAAAGAGATAGAAGAGAAATCTGTTTAGGGGATTTCAGTACTAGTGGTTTGGCAGAATTTAACAGAATGCTAACGCTACTGCTGTTGGTGGCTGTGGAGGTATGATAGTTTTTGAGTCAGTAGAATAAAATTTGAAGATGGAATCTGGATGATAGTGTTAGAGAGCATACCATGTGACAAGCACTGTGTTAACCGTGGTTTCTATATCATGTAATACAATCTTCATTAAGAAAAAAAGAAAGACAAACACAACTATAAGCTAGTATGTTAGTCAGGGCTATCCAGAAAAATAGAACTAATAGGATATATAGAGATATATAGGAGGAGAATTTATTATTGGAATTTGCTTCACAAATATGAAAGCCAAGAAGTACATAATCTGCTGTCTGCCATCTAGAGAACCAGGACAGACAGTGATGTAATTCAGTCTGAGGCTGAACTAAGGACCAGGGAAGCCAATGGCATAACTCCCATTCTGAAGTCCAAGATCTAAGAAGTAAGGGATTTGATGAAATAAGTTTCCAAGTCCACAGGTCTGGTACCCAGGAGCTTTGATTTCTGAGAGCAGGAAAAGATGGTTGTTGGGACAACAACAGCTCCTGAAGAGGGAACAAATTCACTGTTCCTCTGCCTTTTGTTTTATTCAGTCCCTTAAGGGATTTGATTATGCCCAAATCCTTGGGTAAGGATGGTCTTTTCACTCAGTGCATCAATTCAAATGCTAATCTCTTCCAGAGACACCCTCACAAACACACCCAAGTATCATGTTTTACCAACTTTCCGGCATCCCTGACCCCAATGGACCCATGCAATTAACTATCACCAGCAGAAATCACTATCCTCCCACTTTTCCATTGGAGGAATGTTGCAGCCCATATAGCCTATGACTATAAGCAAGAGTTATAAGAAATACCTGTATAGCTCAATAATGAAACACCTGGGTGGAAAGGGCATGGAAGGGATTTAGCTCTCCTAACAAGCATGAGAGCTTGCGAGATGAGAGCAGTAATGAATTGGCAGTCTCTACACCAGTCTCAGTGGTGTTGAGAGGCACGAGATCAGCCCTATTAGGCTGGAGGAGAAGGCAGTCAAGGAGTATGCGCATTCTATCATGGACCCGTTTACTCTGACTCTGTCTCCTCTCCTGCCTGCAGAACGCCAGCACGGGGCCTCTCTGCTGAAGATCACCAAAAGACTAAGATCTATCTTTCTAAGACTAAAGATTAAAATCTATCTTTCTAAGAAGACTGCTTTACTCTCTCTAAGACTCTCTCCCTCTCTCTCTCTCTCCTGCTGAAGTAGATAGCCCTCAGACACCCAAGAGAAACTGAACCTGAGCAAGGTAACTTAGCAGTCCACGTCCGGGACATAGTTAAGCTGGGCCTGAGACCTGGCCTGTCCTGGGCCCTGGCAAGAAGTGACATGTGACAGAGGAAACTGAGTAAAGACATACACCAAGATGCCTAATTTCACAGAGGTGTTACTGAGTCATGATTTGAACTCAAGTTATCTGACATCCACGCCCACGTTCTTAGCCATCATCCTTTCCTCAGGTGAAGCATGTTGTTGAAGGTAAGAGGAATACGAGTTAGCAACTTAATGACAAGTTAATCAGAGCTTCTGAGAACTCAAGGAATGGTAAGAAGGAATGGAATCAATCATAGACTTGAAATGAATGGGGAAGCCTTTTTCTGTCAACACTGAGAAGAAGAATAAAAATAAGATAGAAGCTAAAAAGTCACTTGCCTAAACGAGGTTGTAGACAGAACTGAGTGAAATATTAAGAACTTGCTAAGCCCTGAAATACATGTGTGGTGGCCTCTCAAACTAGTACTACAGTTTTTTATCATTGCACACCTATACAAAACATCTGCAACCTGGTAATTGGCATAAAGTAAAAACAGCAAAGAAGTACTATGGAATTATGAAAGTCAATATTGAAATTTTATTACATTTGCTCTTAAGCTATATAAAAATAAATATTGCAAGGTATGCGGATTCTCTGGAAAATTAACTTTATATAGTTGTTACAGGCCTCTTTTGCAAAAATCTTCACGTTATGTTAATTGTTCACATGTTTATTTGTTTTCTTTTTCTTTTTTTCCCCATTCTAGTGATTTTTTTTGGTTTGGCTTGTTTTGAGTTAATGATTTGGGGATATTATGATTTGTACCAATGACCACGGCTGCCATAAAAATTCTATTTAAGCACATTTAAACAAAACTAATCTTTTATGTGGTTTCATGACTTCTTTACTAGTTTAATAAACCTGCCTTTAACCACCTGGACAAGAACCTTTAATCCTAGGTGTACTTAAACCAGGTAAACTGGGGAAGGGTTCCTAAGATGTTCCTAAGAGTTAACATGAAGCCTGGGGCTAATAACTTAATATGCCTTAGAAAGGAGCTGTGTGAAGTTTCCCTAACCATCACTCAGTGTCTTCTCTAGGCCTATAAATCCACTGCTGTGACATCTGGCACATTCAGAATTTTCCAAGGAGGTCTGTTAATGGAAAAAGTTGTTCTAGTTTATATTCATCTACTTATTTTATTGTATAAGGCATAGTGATATATGTATATATAATATATCACATATATTGAATATATTATATATTTATATATCATATATCATATATCAAGTGCTTGGAATTGACAAGTAGCTAAGTTTTAAGATTGAGTGATTTTGTATATGGGAATTTGTCAAATCCTCATTAATGCTGTTTATGTATGTTGAAGAGAAATAGTTTCTGAGTCACTCAGCATTTGAAAAGTACCTAGAGTGTGTGTTGGGGGAGGCAGTGCTTTCCTATCAAATTAATTGTTTCTATAGGGCAATTCTGTATGAGTCACTGCTAGCCTTCTAAATGGTTGCTTCAATTGTAAACAATTTAAAATCGTTATATCAAAGAGAAGCAGGAAAGAAAATATCACAAGTTTTTTTCATAATTAAAAATCAATCTGGTCTGAAAGATTCAAATAAAACTGGTGTTGACATTTGTCCACCCTGGAACCTACATCTTTCTTTTATCGGATGGTTTTGGATCCAGCCAGCCATAGTGGAGTCTCCAGATGAGAGGGCAGGGTGTGTAAGAGAAGAGATCATCAGAGAATTCACATCCTTGTGAGTCAGGACCTGGAACTCAGACAGAGGCATCAGACAGAAAGTTAGGGATTAATTACTTTAATTAGTAGGATGGAGCCTGTTGGTTTCCTTGGTAGCACCCCTGCTCACCCTCAAGCCTAGGGTCAGGCCTCTGTATTCCAATATATTTAAAAAACTAAACCAAATTTTATTCATATATTTCAGAGATTTTTTTATTCTTTCTAATTGCAAAAAGCTTTGCAATTTGCAATTGGCATATGCGCCACTTCTAAGAATGCTCTGAACCACTTCATCAGGCTTGGCACTGTCTGGATGCTGCTTTTGATTGCCAACCTAAAAAAGAGAGAGAAAATCACAAAAGAGAAAATTAACAAGTGAGCACAGTTCCAAAATTTGTACTACCAATGTGTTTTAAATCAAATAAATCTTCTTTTGGCATGAGCTATTCACTTTACAGTCATTCATTTGAATGGCTTAGTCTGTCTCCTGAAGACTGTGGTTAGCATTATTCTTGATGAATGAGACAGTTACCTTAAATCACAAATAAAACAAATAGAATAATTTAACAGTTGACTTTCAAAAGAAGGTATGTTATCTCACTTGGCACTGGTAATATATTTTAAACTGAAATATTCAGAAATTCAGTTTAAACCACAAAAGAATCAAGGGTAAATCTCTGCAGAACTGCTGTATAAAAAAAGTAAATTGATCAAACAAACACTACTTGATTAAGAAAATATGTGGTCCTGCCCAATATTTTATCAGTTTGCTTTTGTATTCTTTTCACTCTGTAAAAGTGGTTTCATTTCTTATTCTTTTTACTTTCTATTCAACCATATGAAAAGTTGGATACTTCACTTCCTAATTTGATTAAAAGCCTCCAGCACAAGATAGGTTATTCAACTTATAACGGAAATAAAGATTTTTTTTTTAATTTAGTTTGAATCTTTGTAGGAGTAAAAACTTACAAAGGTAAATAATATGTAAATCTTAACCTATGAGATAAATTGGACTTTTCTTGGTTTTGTTTTTTGTTTTTTTATTGGAGGGGCCATTTCTTCATTTTGGACATCTAATTTAATCTTCACTTTTAAAGAAATATTCTTGCTCGCTTATAGTTTCTTACATTCATTTTTAAAACTGGATCATTAGACAAGATAGCAACTTAACAAATCTGTAGAATATTTTTGTTATCAGTGTCGGCCATTAGTAGACAAACAGTACATATTTCTGCATCATTTTCCAACATCTATTTTATCTCATAAAATAAGACTTTGTGTAATAATCATGAATTGGCAATGTCATTACACAACATTCTTAAGACAGAAAATTATAAGGAAGAGATTTCTTTGCCATCCCACTGGTATCAATGCCTACATGGCAGGTGTCTCTTTGGTGAAGTCTGGTAGATGATGGGAAACAGGATATCATCACGCTGTTGGGAGTGAGTCTCTCCCAGATAGAACTTGCTTATCTGTCTCCTTTTGTGATTCCTACTAGACTTCAATTTTCACTCACCATGTGAATTGACAGAAAGAATTTATTCAGAGCTATATTTTATCACACTTTCAATCCTAGTCTTGGCCTCTATTTGTGGGTTTCTGCAACATGTTATATACTAACATAGAACTAAATTGCATTTTGTAATGCTTCAAGAGGCACAGGATAGAGAAGATGTTATTACATGGTTATTCATCCTTGGTACCAGAATTGAACAAGAGTCAAATAGGATCCCTTTGACTCAATTATTAAGATATAGTGATTATTATACCTAATATTATGCATGGTAAATATCAGGGTTTATTAAGACAATAAGAGGATTCATGAAAAATAAATATCTAGGCCAGGTAGAGTGGCTTCTGCCTACCATCCATGCTATTTAGGAGGCTGAAGTATGTGAGTTTCTCACTGGGTTAAGTTTTCTGATGATTCATATGGTTTAATAATTTATGCTCTAATTTTATTAAATTTTGTACCCATCTGTTTATTATAATTTTGTATTCATATTTGAAAATATTAACATGGAGTTTCCCCTATACTGCATGTCTTCCACCTATATTTGGATTAAAAATGTATTGGTTTAAGACTTCAAAGTCAAAATAAAGGTTGATACTGAGCATTCAAATGCCAGTTTTTGCAGCAGCCACTCTTGAGATAGGTTGTCATCAAAGTTATTCATCATTTCCTTAAATGAACATTAGTAGTTAGCAATTTGTTGTCCATGAGGGCCTTTTAATTTATCTTCAAAAAGTGACTTTGAACGTAAGTTATTTTGTCAAATTGTAGATGCTAAGTGAATAAATTCTTTAGTTGCATGTTTTCTTTCTACAATCGCTTGATTGTTTCCTGTTAAACCCTGTTGACTTTTTAAGGACTGTATTCAAAAATTTTTCTCATAATTTTCCTTCTGTGCTTGTGGTTCTTAATTAGTTTCTTCCTTTCTTATAATCTCAATGACCAGTGGATTTGTCCCATGATCTTTTCTTTAATGCAAAAATTTCCTTGTACTTGGATTGTTTCTTTTTAATCTGATTTCATAGCCTGTCATTTTAGTATAATCTAGTTACCTACAGTAACTAGTAGTGAGTTACCTAAAGGACATCCCAACCTGTCTTTAATGGATTTTGTCAATGAAAAGACCACCAATATTATTTTATGTGTAATTGCCTACGTACTGAAAGGTTTAAATGGAACACAAACATTAATGGAATATTCATTTCACATGTACAAACATGTAAATTTCATATATTGTTTAGAACCCAATGTCGGATCTTTCTAAACTCTTATTTCAGCATCTCCTTTTAGAGATTAAAAAGCACATTGAGCCAAAAGTCAATTTGACATTCAGTGATCCCTAAAATTGACTAAGAGTAAAAGTATCTTACGTTAGCCATTCAGAAAAACGAGGTATATGGATAGGTCAATATAGGTATATGAAAACCAACTGTGAACACTGGCGGAATATAAAGGGTAAGAAACACAGTCATATTTGGAAAATAGACTGCCAGACTTCTCAAACTTCAAGTTGCTTTGCCTCCAGCATTTTTCCCTTAATTGTCTTTTTTCTAGGTAGGTGTATTTTGAAGGAAATTTAACTTGAAAAGCATGTTTCTAAAGCTAAACCACAGACTATGCAATGTGAATAATAATGATCTTCAGCTTGTTGTTTTTAAAGTCCAGAAGAAATCAGACGGACCAGGCCGCCAATACTCTATAATGGCTTCATAATAATTTCATGCAGAGTTTTCTTCAATAAATGGCTTGGAAAAATAGGGGAAAAGCATGGAACACAATAGAAAAATATTTAAAATCATGAAAACCTATAGATTATTTAATCACCTCTTAATTCTGGTGCAGCATGCATACTACTTTTTACTTCAGGTGATTTTTTAAATAAATTTATGGGGATATATTTACATCTCTTATAATACACCTATTTCAAGAGTACATTGAAATAATTTTTGGTACCTTACTGACTCCTGCCAGTAAGAGTCCTTACTGACTCTCTCCATAAATCAGTTTTAGAATATTTTCTTCCCCTCAATAAGTATTGATGTTGAACCCATCCTTGCATTTGTTTTGCAGATTTCACTATAAACTATAATTTAAAGGCCTTCGTATGGAATTTAATTTTTTCATAAATAAAACAACACGAAATGACTTAGTTTACTTCGCAAACTTGCAAACGAATGTTTAAAATTTTTTCCGCACAGTAGGTAAAAAAAAAAAAAGTAGCATCTCCCTGTACAAACCAAAGTCTTCATAGCTGTATCAGAAAATTCTTACTCTGTGCAAGATTTTCATAATTTTCTTTTGGCAATTGCAGTAGGGAACTAGAAAGGCAGGAACCTGAATACACACACTGAAATGAAAGCCAAATCCTTAGAAGATATATTACTATAGTTGTATCCACGTAATTTTCTTTTTAGCTTTACATATGAAATCTAAAAATGGAACAACTTGAGGCTATTTTTTATAATATGCTAACATTTTTATGGTGTGTGTTAAAATTAATCAGCTCCAATTTTCAAAATTCTGAGGTCAATTATGTAAAGTATTCATAATTGAAAAAATATGTATTGATGCATTTTACTGTTTTAGAGAGACTGGAGACCAGAATTGCTCCAAAATTCATGGCTAGCTAAAAAGGTATTTGAGAAAAATTTTTCAGCTAAATTAATCCTGTGACTGTGACTAACAAAGACGTCGAGCCACAGGCATCATGAAAATTAAGCAGCAAGTTGTCTTCCCCTCCAATCTCTCCTTTGCTTTCTGTTCTGGATTTTTTAAGAATCTCTGTTTCTGAAGACTAAATTTATCTATTGCAACTACATGTTTGCATTTCTTAATTAAGTGGTATGGGGTGGAGGAGGAGGAAATTTGGGACAAAAAGAAGTTGGAAAGTATTAGTGAGTGCAAGCATAGACAATTCAAATTTTACAGTAAAGTAGAAATTTTGCAGGGCTGATTGCTTTGGGGAACTCTGTCAGTCTCTGTGAGTATTCTTTTCATTTGTATAAATATGCAAAAGACTCAGATTGGAATATTCCCCACCTGCATCCTTCAGACAACTAGATAGAACAAATCTATAAACCCTATCTCCTATTTAGTACTTAATTCGTTACATTTTAATTGAAATTTGATAATGGATTTGGGATGGATAGATGGAGAACATGTAGAATGATTATTAGGATTCATGGTATAATTGTCAAAGCCTTTAACTTTGTCCAATTTTATTTAAAATGTTTGGGATTTCTTTTGAATTGACATATGAAGATTGTTGTGTTCTTTAAGAGTATGCCTATGATAAATATAAGTTTCTGGCATCACAGTAACCTAGAACTAGGGCTTCCTAGAAAGATGATTTTATGGAAATCAAAACATTTTCTGTTCTATATAGTAACCCACCCAAATTGTTCTCTTTTCTGGAATACTCTTGTCCCACTTTTTTTAAGCCAATGAATGTTTCTATATGTAAGTAAATTGGATAGCTCTGAACTAATTTCCAAAATCTGATTTCCAAATGTTTGAACAGACTTCATAGATTTCCTGTTGCTGGAGGTTTGGGCTTTTACTTCCCTAAAGGAAGGGATCAACCTATGTGATTTCTCAAGGGGACCTCCCTCTCTGCTTCAGTTAGAATCTGCTAAACTTGGGGTAGGATTGCTCAGCATATACAAGACATGTGGGCCAGCCATATATAAGCCATATGTGAAGCAGAATATCTCAACATCTTTTTCCACATACATGATGATTAACACTTGGATACAAAGCATGCTTCTATGGTGTCTATTATTTTTAAACAAACGTTTGGAAAGGTATAACAGAGAATAAAAGTTTATGATTCCTACAGCAATGAAGACTTAAGCAATGCTCACTCACTCATGGATCTGATACTTACAGGGGCAATTGTCATTCCTGTAGGAGTACATCAATTTCCTTCTCACCCAAGAATATACTGAAGTGAGAATGAAGTGATTGTAGGGCCACAGTTGTAGCCATACAAATGCATGTGCATAAACGCGCTTATCTGTTTGTGTCTCCGATTTTGGTACCTCAATCAAAGCAATTTATTATTTGTAACACAGACTCCAAATTATTGTACTGCTACCAAGTTGTTGTGCTTTGAAAAATGGTGGGTAGTCTCAAACAACCATGACTTCATTTTCTCCTTCGTTTCATTTCTTTTCTTAAAAAGATAGAAAGTCCAGGAAAAACTAAGCAAAATGGCTTCTTTGGGGCCTCAAAAGTACCAAACAAGACTAGGTAGCCCCAGATGTGGGTATTAGCTTATAATTTAGGATTACCATCAAAACAACAATATAGGCTCCCTGAAATCATTGGGGCTAATCAGCACTCACAGGAGCCCCACAGATAGTAAGCCTGTAAGTGCAGAAATCCTACCTATCCTATAAACACACTAAGTTGAAACTAATTATTACCAAAGCTGTTACAGGCTATTTCTAAATCTGCATTAAACATCAAAGACAGTAGTTCCTCATGGCTGTCTGAATATTTGTGTCTCCTCCAAATTTACGTAATGAGACTAAACACCAATGTGGTGATACTAGAAGGTGAGCTTTTGGAAAGTGAGGGTAGAGCCCTCATAATTGGCAACACGGCTGAAAGTTTAGATCTATGAACCAGGAAATGAAATTTCACCAGGGGCCATATTTGAGTCACCTTGAGATTGGACTTCACAGCCTCTGTCACTACAAGAAATAAATGTAAGTTGTTTATCAGCTATTCAGCTTATGGTATTATTTTCGTAGCAGCTTAAACAGACTAAGACTAGGTCTCTGGATTTGAAGAGTGAGAAAAAAAATTATAACAAGACTATGGACATGCCAGCTATTTCTTCATATATGTCATTACTTCTCTGTCAAAACGAGGTCTTCTTCTTGCTTGGAAAAACCTCTAGGATCATACTATTTTATGATAGGTTTACTAGTATATTGCATTTTCCAAAAGCAAGCAATTATGAAAAAAAAGAATAAAACTATTTGCTCTATTTGTATTATTTCCCACTTACACAATTTCTTATTTTAGAAATTAATCAACTTCAAGTAGATAAGTGCTTTAAATATAGCTATTTGTCAATATTAACCTCTTTCACACTGAAGTGTTATATTTAGACATCACATACATGAAGATTCTGATTCTGTCAAAATATTAAAGAATATTAAAAAAATGAAATGAAGACTTCTCCATGATCACTGTCTTTTTTTTTAAATTTCCTCATGTTAAGATAAAGAACGGATTAAAATGTTAAATGTATTCTTCAGTCTTAAAAACAACTTTAAGGTCTTTCAAAGTAAATAATTAAAATTTTATTGTCTTCTAACATGTAGAAAGTTTTTCTCCAAGCACCATTGATTTGTTGAGAAAACTACTTTTCTCTTCTCTTCACTATAGAATTTGAATAACATAATTTTACAGAAAGTGGTCTCTCTCCCAAGCATATTTTAATTATCACTTTTGTTTGAATTTTATTATTTTAAAATTAGGAGCTAAACAAAGTCCATCTTTCAGAGGAAATATTCACAAAATACATTATACTTAGTGTTGTGAAGCTGATCGACCTGCTTTACTAGATTTAGGACACTGAGGAACTATAGTTTATTGGGACGACATCTTGGTGGGGGAGTGATATAATTACAATTCAATATAGTGGGCTAATTATTAATACTAGAAGAATAAGCAGCTATCCTAGGGAAGGTCAGAGGAAGGAGCTTATTAACTATTGCCTAAGGGACTCAGGAAAAGCTTTATGGGGGATTATATTAGCAAAGGATTTTTGAAGGAAAATGAGTGGAAGTGGTTTTCCAGGTGGATAAGGAAGAGATCTAGAGTTCCACACAGGGAGTCCGGCATGCACAAATGATGAACTAAAGAACTGTTTTTAAAATTTTAGCATTTAATGGAGAGAAATAAATGATAAAGATGGTGTGTATATTGCAGGCTTGTGAGAAGCCTTAAGTAACATAGATATGAACATCTATGTATCCTATTATAGTCCAGAATTTTCCAAATGTTTGTGCTCTTGACAGCTTTCCACTTATTATCGTCTTAAAATTATAAGATTCTTATATCTTTCCTTTGGAGCTTATTATTCACTGGCATAAGCATAGGAAATCTAGAATTAAAATTATAAGATTTTGGAGGAGGGCAGAGTCAACATTTCATTTGCTTTTAAAAATGTTGAATCATCAAAAAGTGTAGAAAGTTGAAGTTCTAGAAAGATTGAGATGAAAAAGACAGAATCCAGTGGCAGTGAAAAATGGCCAGGGTCTGAATGAAGGCAATACTCAGAAACTAAAATTAAGTAGAAAGAAAATCTATCAGCTTTCAGAAGGTAGAGCTGATTGGCTACCTTGCTGATCAGAGAGATAATAGAAGGGTGTATAACTCTGAAATTTCAAACTGCATACTCTGCAAATTGATGAAGCCTTGTTGCTAAGCAAGAAAATCTCCAGAACACTAGTTTTGGGGAAATCAGGATATTAATGGTGAGGTGATGACCATTATGCTATGAATGATTATGTTAAGAGTGTTTCTGCATTTAATAGAAGTATTCACTTCTATAAAAACAATAAGAAGAAAACATTCTTAAGTGGGCATCGAAATGAATGGTAAAGAAAAATAAGGGCCTAATGCTTTTAAAGGCATGTCTGATTCAAAAGAAAAACCTTTCAGCCATTTATTGCATGATATTTTCCCATGGAGATAATTTTTAAAAGCTTTGGCTCACTTAGAAAAGAAATACTGAGCCCCTTTTGTTATTATTTTAACTTGTCCAATCTCTAAACCACAGAGATACCTCAGAGGTTCATTAGAAATTCCCAAACCTAGAAAGAGGAAGGTCCCAATAAAAATAAGCAAACCAAACCAGATCCTTTAGGAGTTGAATTTTGAAGTTTTCACTTCCTGATTTTAAGGAAGGGTCATATTTTAGTTGCAGAATAGTGGTAAATATAGTTTTAAAAATACCATATTTAAAATAATGGATCCCTTCCCTATCTGTCAGCAGCTTTGGAATGCACAAATATCAAGTGTCATTCTAATACAAATTGTGACCAAGGAAGTCCCATCCCTAACCCAGTTAGTTTACGGGAAGACCTTTTTAAGCTTTCCCATTGTGATTTGTTTTCTGTTATTTCAATAAATGTAGTCAAAGGGGAAATATCCTGTTCTTCCTCTACAAATAAAGGAAGAAACAATCTTTTAGAAAAAGCTTTTTTTCCACCTGTAGGTTGGCATTTGAATACTAACTACTAAAGTTGATGCTTTTTATTTCCCTGTCACACTTCTGAACTTCTCATTGTGTATTGCTGATTCAAGAGGCTGCCATTGCAGTGGCCTGGACTCGAGGAATAAATCACCCAGTGAACAAACCAACTCCTGGTTCCCAGAAAGTTACATCTCCTTAGAACAGAAATTGAAAGAACCTTCGATGCAACTTTCCCAAAACACTTATTACATGAGAACATAGTTTGAAAATATCTGTGTAGACCTATTTCATGACAGAATGGAATGAAAAAAAAATGAGCACTTCCACTACAATGCAGTTCAGAATTCCCTTAGTACTCAGATTGTTTGGGAGTTTTCAGGAATATAGTAAAAGTCCAAAACGGCTTCATGGACAACAGTTGAGTGTGTTCTTCATAAGCTCTCCTATCCCTCTCAGCCCTCACTTTCTTTCTCTAGTATGTGTACTCATCTAAGAAATATCTCAGTTGAAACACAGTCAATATCACTTTACCAAGTATATCACACCTCCTTTCTGCTTTGTTTTTACAAAGGACGCAGCTCCCAGTTGTACCCAGAACAACAAAAGCTAAAAATCAATTATTTTCTTCCTCTCAAATACAGAGACCAAAAAATGTATTTTAAACACTAACACATTATAGTAGGCTTCCTAAACTGTGTTATTGTTGCAGGAAAATGAGCCCCAGTGGAGAGAAACACCCCAACATCTGTGTTTACAAGAGGAATGGCTTTATTTCAGCTGGTGGACCCATGGGGGACTAAAGTCCAAAAAGGGCCCAGCTCCTGACTGACTCTGTCCCTTCCCTTTTATCTCCAGCCAAGGGTTCCTTGTCCCAGGGTACCCTTCTCATTGGCCAGTTTGATTTGAGCTGGAGAAGATGGCGTGGGCTTCTGCAGAGGTGGAAGCAAGCATTAGTTTCAAGGTCCTAGGAAGTTAAGTTTCTATAAATTTCTATGAGCTGAGTCGTCATGGGGAGGACTTTGCAGGAGTGTCCTTGGGGCTCCTGTGAGAAGCCTTTTGTTCTTTTAGACCTTACTTTTCTTGTTGCAGGAAGACAAGGCCCAATGGAGAGAAAGAGCACCCAAACTCCACGTTTATAATAGGAAGGGCTTTATTCACCAGCTGGGAGCTTACAGCATAGAAGAATTCCAAATGGCCGCGCTCCCCGTCTAGCTTGATCTTTCCCTTTTTATTGACAGTCAAGAAGTTCTACCAAACAGGTACCCTTCTCATTGGCCAGTTTGAATCAAGCAGGAGATGCTAGTCCATCCCCCACAGAACTACAGGTTTTCACAGAACTTGGAAATTTCCAAGTTCCAGGAAGTTAAGTTTACAAACTCCTAAGGGCTGAGTCACCATGGAGAGGACCCTGCAAGTGTATCCTTGTGGTCTCCTTGACAAGACCTGTTTTCCCAGACCTCACCCTTCTCAGGTATCCTCTCTCATTCTCAGGTATCCTTTCTTATTGTGTTCATGCTATTTTAACCTTGCTACCCATTTCTTTATTTTTTTTTTTCCCTTACAAAACTGTCCATTTACTAACCTGCCAAATTTCCTGGACCACATTCTCTGTACCTTATTCTGTCATGAAATTCTTCCTCTCAATAAGAACATCTAAATAATCATCACTTAAGGTATGTAGGCTACTCAAGTGCTCACTAATAATTGGCATTTTAGGATTTTGTCAGGAAAAACTTATGCTTTCTCTTTCTTCTTTTCTTTCTAACTCCCAGAATTTCTCTGATTTTAAGTTCTAGTTGTTTCCATTTCATATACAACTATAACCCTCCATTCTTTTAAATAACAAATTTTTAAAAACAAGGTAATAGGGATAAAATAAATCAAATTTAGCATATGGCATACATTGCGGGCCATGTTGTTTTTAATACAGAAAGAAATTAATTTAAAGAATTTCTATGGATTTGAAAATTAGTAATTGGAACAAATTATCCTTAGGTAGTGAAGATTAATGAAAAGAAGCATAAGCCATAACCCTTTCTAGTTGAAATTATAAGTCATGTCGCAGCACATAAAAATGGATAAATAAAACGTCAAAACATGAATTAAAAAGTATGCTAGAAAATGGTTTTATAATAACAACATTGATAAAATATGGTGCCCATGGAATTTCTTTCTGCAGGAAGTTTTATTATATACATCCTAACATTATTTTAAGGAGATGGAAAAATAATTTTTGTTAATTATTTATTAATATTAAAATATTGATGAACATTATCTAAAAGTAGTAGACTTCCAGCTGGTGTGCTTGATTGAACTGTCCTGAAAAGCAGCCAGCTTAAGGGGTGTGTCCTAAGGAGCAGAACAAATGACTTAACAGGGGCCTAAAAGCAGCAATCAGGAAAGGTTCATTTAACATAGAGATGGCACAAGCTTCAAGCAATTGCCTCTACTTAAGTGAGTGTGGAATTACAAAGGCCTATTTATTACAGTCCAACAGGACCCAGCAGCTTGCTTAAGGACCTTTGAAGAAATTCAGTGGTTATAAAGTCTTGCACAGTGCAGATGCAATAAAATTTGGACAGACCCCCAAAACAGCCTGCAGAACTTTCATTAAGAAGTTAATACAATCTTCATCAAAATTGTTCTTTGAAATGAATTATATTCTCTCTCTTCTTTTTTAAAGGAGGGATGCTATGCCTGGTTATTTTCACAACTTCTCAGAAAACGTACTTGAACTGTTAGGAAAAATAAAACAAATTTCATGGTGGTATAGAATTAAGTGTAGGGCTCAAGGGTTTAACAGGAAAGGGTTTCAATGTTAAGCTTCTTTGAAATGTCTCTAAGCACACATTAAAAGTTGCTCTATTAATGGACTTTATTCAAGAGAAATACTAGTGGAATTTCTTTTTTGTTTGTACAACAAGCAAATTTTGATTCCAAAGACATTGCAGTTGCAATTTGTTTATTAGTGACTGGATAATGAATTGATTTTTCCAAGTATTTGAGTTCAAAAAAATTCTTAAAAATTCAGTATATTTGTTACTAAAGCATATAAGTGATGTTTTTATAAACATTAAATATTTTTATAAAGCTTCAGTAAGATATCATAAAAATAACTTATCTTTTGCTTGGAATCCACTTTAGAGCAGCAAACCACAGGGAGGGGCGTGAGGTGAGGCCAGGAAAGCCGAGGAAAACTGAGTAGATGAGAAGGAGACACGAGAGGGTATTAGTTGCTAAAGAGCAAAACTCAAATAAGAACATGAATGTACTTTTCCATTAGAAAAGCAACACCAACATTTTCCCTTAGCAAATGATTAAGTCACCCTTCGCAAGTCAAAAGAGTAAAAATACTTTAATTAGAAAAAAGTTCCTACAGGATCTCACAAATAAGAGAAACAGGTGTTTGGGACAGTTTTGCAATGGATTCTACGTTTTGGTTTATAGTTTTCACAGAAGTGGCACAAGGCAAACTTAGTGAAAGTTCTATTTTTAAGTGTGGAATAAAAGTGAAAGGTATTTACAGATAAGAGCAGTTAAAAATGAGAGGTTAGATGCAAAAGTTATCATGTGATGATCATAGCGACATCAATTAAAGAAATAGGAAACTTCCGCTGGCTTTTGTGTGGGATACAAATATATAAGGTTCTAATAATTCCTAATTTGAGAAAAATCTATAAGAAAATAGGTTCTTTAACAATGAAAACAATTGAACAGTTAATGTATCTAAAAATTCCTGAGTTTTTTTATTTGTTTGTTTTTTGCAAATTTATTTTACTACATTGCATTAAGCCAGGATGCCGCTGAACTCCAGTGAGACATTTAATTGGCTGGGACACTAAGGTTGAGATTTGAAACCAGGAACATTTGGATGGACAGTATGCATTTTTCTTTCTAATGGAAGGTTTGAAATAGAAAATCACTTAAAATATATTTAATCTTCAGTTAGAAATGAACAGGACCTTATGCTATCTGATCAGATCGGGTTTTCAATTCATATTCCATGTTTTTTGAAGATAGCATAGACAAGTTGCCTTAAAATTAGATATTTCAAAGCAAATCTACATATTTTAATATACACAGCAGTAATTTCCTTTGTACTTCTCATTAAATATTTTTTAAGAAATAAAAACTTAAAGGTAAATGACTTTTTTTATTCATGAGAGATTTTTTTTCAGCAGTCAAGACCTACCACCTACTGTATTAAGTCCAAAATCATATCTATTTTACAATACACTAAATATTATTATTACCTATGGATACCATGGGACTTTTTGCGCATAATGGATTCCAGCCCCCTTATAGAGTTGCATATGAAAATGTTATCAATAGCTGAAGAGTCTGGCATTAATAACTTTGCAACTTTGCAACAAATAGGTCGTCCTGATGTTTTGTTCTTTTTTAATATATCAAATATATTTCATTGCTCACATTATAGTAGCAGATTGAAAACATCTGCTAACTTGCCACTAGTCTACCAGCATCAGCGAATATCCGCTCATTTTCCATTGGCCTGCACAGACCAGGGCTATAATCCAGCTGCTGAGCCTGGATGTGGAGCCAGATTAATACTCAAGAGCCTTGGAAACAGAAATAGTGCTTTCTCGCCAAAGGTTAAAACAGTGACAGATTTAAGTTGCTTGTTCCTATCAGTCTGTTCTTTGCCATTCTTCCCGATGCTTTAACTTGGTCCCTCCCACCATCTCCTCCTCTCCCCTCTCTACAGCTCCATCCCCTGTCATGGTGATTAAGAAAGATCGGACATCCAGAAACACCATTTCTTTGTCCTGGCAAGAACCTGAGCACCCTAATGGGATCATATTGGACTACGAGGTCAAATACTATGAAAAGGTGGGGTGACGATGTGACAGGGTTGGTTGATTATGGATGTCTTCTCTCAGGGTATGCTCTTCAAAGAAATCAGTGACATTACTAATCCATGTTGGAGCTCTGTTTAGAACTCTGGTTATGAAGCTCCTTTGGTTTGTAGGTAAAACATGGCATTTAGAAAGCATCTTGCCCAATGCCCTCCATCTCACAGAAATAAGCATCGTCCAATAGGCTGCTACTAACTTAACCCAATTGGTTATGGCAATAGACATGGCATCTGTGACCTTTCACATCAAGACCCCTTCTCTACCATCTATTTTATAATGATTCCTTAGGCTATTGATAAACTATTTCTTAATTTGCTGACTCGGCATCATTTTCTGACCTTCATATGAATTTCACTCAAGACAGATAGTAATATTGTATTAGTAACAAACATTTTGGGCTGTTGAACTGATGATAAAAAGCTTTCTTGACTCTGTAGAAGGAAATTGAAATGATAGGAATGAGTGAAAAAGTTTACCTCACATTATAAAATTGTGGTTTAGTAATATAATTCTAAAAATGTAGGTACACATTTATTTCTACATGGAATTTAGGCAATGATATTTCATTATTCTAAATAGCACTTACTTTTTCTTGGTTATATATTATAGTAAAGTTTGAAGGAAAGATATAGTCAAATCCTATAATTAGAGCTGGTTGGTTTTATAACTCCTAATGTGAACACTATATACCTGTATTTATGTATCTGCTGCAGCTTACAAAGTATTTTAAACTGAATTAAATACAAATTCTGTGTGCATGCAGCAGATTATGTTTACAGAATGCTTCTGCCTCTGCTATGATAATCTTATGAAAGTTGGAAAATAGGTTCTTTTACTACTAAGGAAACTGATTACACATCAGGAAACTAAGAATCAGTGGCTTTAGATGAATTTTCCACAGCCTCGCTGCTAACAGATATTAGGTCTCTGTTTTGAAGCCTTGGAGCCACAATTCCTTGCTTAGTATGTTTTTCCCTATAACACATACTGCCTTTGACATAAGTATGGATCATTACAGACACAAGAAAAATTGGCATAGTCACCTGTACAAAAATGTTTGGTGTGTAAACATTCTGTTGCATTGTGTACTGATTTCCTTTCTTGAAGTAAATGTATTTCACAACTATGATACAATACTATTTTTTTCATACTCTCTTCTATGGCAAGAAGGTATTTCATTGTCATTGTAAGAAATCAAGGCCTAATAAACTTTCTGTGCCCAAATCATAGTACAAATAATCTCCTAGCTTTCAGTCATCCTCTGTGGTAAAGTGGTAAAGTCAAATAAATACTCATGTGATCATGATATTCTATTTTGAGAAGTATAACAGCACAGAACAGGCAAAGATGAGAATCCATGGTTAGAGGCAAAAAATGCAACAAAATCAAAAGAAAGTTAATGAGGTACCTCGCTCAGTTCAGACTGGATGGCAGAACTGGAAAAATATCCAACTTTTAGATGGATTAAGAGTGATCACAAAGTACAGTTTTCTATATTCATATCTTTTACAAACATAACAAACTTTCTGACTTTTTTTCAACCACCCGCCACAAAACACAACAGACATCATTAGTTTTAAGCAATAGAAATCAATTCAGGTAAAAATGGTTAAGTCTACTAATATTCTCTAAGAATTTTTAATTACACACATACGTGCCATATTATTTTGAAGACATTTATAAAAGTATTTATATCGTATGCACATAAATTTAACATTATTTTAAAATATACATATCCTGCATGTCAATATTTTGACTGTTTCACTAGAGTCTAAGCCTCACAAGGTTTAGCTTTCTTGGCTGTTTAGTTCATTGATGATGAACAGAACTTGGTTCTGGGAATGTGGCTAACAGTTTTATTTTTAACAAAGTAATTATTACGTAAAATAAATACATTCTACTGTTTCCATTATTTAATATGGTAATTTAAATGCTAGCTAATACATCACCAGCATTCTTATCTAAAAAGGATGCATAGTGTATGACATGTTTTCCATACATTCCATCTCGTTTGGGTTGGCTGAGTTTCAGTATATTATATCTTCTTGTGGTTAACCATACTGTGCCGAACCCCAGGTGCAGGGATATTCTATCATATTTGAAATTATGTTACCCAAGGATACTCATTAATATAATATATGTTAGAAGAAAACACAATTCCGTGTAAATTCAATTTTAGTAAGTAGGCTTGACACAAAGCGACATTACTAATACTATACAGTGTGAATCTCCTAACATACAATATCAGTCTCACAGAAGTGATCATATCTTGGGGAAGTATCCTGGAGTTTGATCTGAAGAGATTGGTTTCTATTAAAACACAGTGACCCAGAAATACAGAGTAAACATAGTTATGCTGAAGAAAACTAATATAGAGCTACACATGAAACCCCGCTTTTTCATGTTTAATCTTTAAGATAGACAGACATGTTTTAGTTTTGAGAATCATTTGGACATTCCTATTAGGTTCAGTTCAAAGGGTTTGTTTTTTTTAATCTTCTTAAGTTTATTCTTGGGATTACATTGAAGCTTTTGCTCAGCCTTGACTTTGAAGAGAACATATCTTCACTCATATATTTACTAATTAGTAAGAATGAAGACCAACTTTTCCTGCTTCAAATCATAATATCCAAGTTAGAACATTCTGTCAATATTTTCATCTTTTAAAAATGGTTCTGTTGCATTCAGGGAATGAAATTATTGGCGTCACTTTTGAAATCTGCTAGATGCCTTATGTTAAATGCTAAAAGAACCACTGTTCCACTGTTTATCATTCGGTAACATTATGATGACTTAATTTTAACATGCATTTTTTTTTCCTTTTTACCTCAAAGCAGGAACAAGAGACAAGTTATACCATTTTGAGGGCAAGAGGCACGAATGTCACCATTAGTAGCCTCAAGCCTGACACTACATATGTATTCCAAATTCGAGCCCGTACAGCAGCTGGATATGGAACCAACAGCCGCAAGTTTGAGTTTGAGACCAGCCCAGACTGTATGTATTATTTCAGTGTTGTGTGTGTGTGGTGGAGGAGAGCTGGGAAGGCTGTTGCAAAAGGTGTCTCATCTTTTATATCACCATCTCTGAATTTTTACCAAGTGCGATACATTGAAGACATATAGTAATTTGTACAGCATTGTGTCTGTGTACAGTATTTGTATTTCTGGGGTGTGTTTCTTTCACTCTTACAAATCAAACCTATAATAATGCCTGAAATGTTCCTATTAGCCCTAAATTACTAATATACTTCCAGTGCCTATCATTTCAGATTCATTGTAGGTATCAATAATATCAATGAACTACAAAAATGATCCATGAGGATCTTCATTTGGTCTTAATCCTTAACATAATCAGCCATGTATCACTTGTAGAATAAGGATTTTCTAAAATGTGTTTTATTACTTCATTCACATTCACAAGCAGTTTGATAGCCTGTCCTTTTGACCCCAAATTTGGCTAAAATTGATCTAAAATTGGCAAGCATTTTCCCAGTAACCTTCTTTCATTTCCAATGCACCTACTTCATATTTGAAAAGCCCTCACTAAAATACAATTTTCAAAAAGCATGTCTATAGTAAAAAAGTAAACAGCTGAAGATTTTATTTAACTGATTAATTAATGAGCAGTCTATAAGAAGTTAAAACACTTTCAAAGGACAAGTTGAAGAATATATGTGTATACACACACATATACATAAATACGCATATTTTTGTGTTTGTATGTGTATGTTCAGGCAATTGGGAATACTTACATAAATTTTCTGATATGCCCTAACAGGTTACTATTTAGTGGGGGCAATAAGTAATGAATGAGTTCATCTTTTCTACAGGGCAGAAACCTGTTTAATCTCTAATTCGTGTTATTTTAATTGTCGTGGGAAAAATAAAACACATTACTGTCAGTTTTTAACAAGTGTTCACAGTTGTAAAGCAGCCTAGAAGGGGGACCAAAGATATGTACCACTAAGAGTAAGATTATCCAGGAAGAGTCTGACTATATTCAGCCCACCCCTGAAAGGAATCCCTGTAACCTCTTCTGCCTGTTACAATTTGCCATTTTTTCCCTGATGCTAATATTCACTATTGTCTATAGGTTTTGTTCCTGACATAAAATTTCCTATTGTCTAAATATTTTGTTCCTGACAAAAAATTGTATTGCCACTGGTATGTTAATATTTTTGTGCCCAAATTTAATACTTAATAGAAATGTTTAGGATTGACCCAAACCCCGAAAACTGTTTAGGTTCATATATTGGAAATACGTTGTGGCTTCTTATTTCTCAGACAATTAAAAATGCTGCTCACAATAAGAAGCTGTAAATTCTGCAAGATATTGTGAATCCAGTGTTTTCAGAAATCATCTTCTCACAGCTCAACCATGACAGTTCAACTCAAAGGACAGTCACCTTCCTCTGACACATAAATGTATCCATAGAGACCTCCTTTAATCTTCATGTGATGAAATAAGCATGGAGAAACCACTCTCTAGGGATATTAGAGACAAAACATAAAATACTACAGAAATTACAGTGAACAAGACTCAAGACAAATTATACACTTTAGGTGACTCAATAATAAATATAATTGTAACTGAACATTAGTAGTTCTAAGTGATCTTGCACATTTTAAGTGGCTAAAAGAAAGTTTCTTCATTGCAAACGTTTATAGATTGATTTTTGTGAAATTCTTAAATGAATATTTGAATTAAATGCATCAAAGAAGTCTATATTTGGTTTACCAGGAAAGGTCTCACATCACAGAAGTAGTAAAAGCAAATGTTTATTATATCCTGTGGTAGAAATTAGGCATCTTAGTAGGAAAGAGGGTCAAATGATAAACATTTTTTATGTTGCATATCTTGGAACAACCATTTAATATTGCATGGTCTTAAATAGCATTTATCTCTATCTGATATTTGCAAAAACAATAACAAATTTTAAAATTCTAATGTAATTCAAGACTTACCATAGCTATTGCTGTAGTAGCATTTATTTGTGCATAAACTATCAAGACTTCAATGTCTGAAATATAAAAAATATCTCATTTGAAAACTTCAGGGTCTTGAAATTTTTGCTGGGTAAGTTTATACTTGCAATATTTCCACTGATAAGAGAAAGAAGAGAAAAAGAAAATAAAAATTAAAATATGATTTTTTTTTCTTTTTCCCCTCCATATACAAAAATGCTATCAATTGCAGAGTTTATTTTATTAAAAATTCAGTTAAGTCTTACTGATTCACTGTAGAATCCTTCCAGGTCTTAAAGATAGATAAGAAAAAAATCTCCTTTGTTTTAGGAGAAAAAGGCAAAAATCAAATCTCACCCTATAAACCAAAGTGATGTGCCTAATATTACTAAAAACTTGAAGGATTTAAGTATTTTTGTTTTTATTTTCATAATGAAAAAATAGAAAGAAAACTCACTTTTGGATTTCTTTAACTGTTTGCTTTTCCTTCAGTTTTAATTGTTTGGACTACATTAAAAGCTCCCATTTATACTACATATGCATATGTCTTAGTAGAACACAGTGTATTTTGTGCTAGAATTTAGGTAAAATTTTCTGAAGTTAGCTTATAGGAAAGGTGTTAAGGGATAGCAGAGTATATATTTTCCTAAGGGCTTTAAACTATCCCACTTTTCACATGTGACCTCTTTACATCTATTATCACCCTCGTTTTACAGATGAGGAAACTGAGGCATAGAGAGGTTAAATAAGCTTTCTAAAATCATACTGTTAGAAGGTGATGTGTCTGATTCTGTGGAGAATGCATGCATTTTTGTAATCATATTTAAAGCATTTTCATAAATACTTCATGTGATCCTGTTGGTACACTATTCAGAAACTCCCATATCCTTTTATACTATGTACGTGATCTAACATAGAGAGTTTATGTGTTCTTTTCCAAATTTGCCTCTAATATGTGGTGGCAATGTATCCGGAATCCTCAAATTTCAGAGTCCTGATCCAGTGCCACTATTGCACATTAAAAAAAAAAAAAAAAAAAAAAAAAAAGAGGCCAAACTAAGACCCACAAAAGCATGGCGTGCAAAAGAATAAAAGGATTTTCCTAGAGTGAAGGCAGCTTCTGCCAGGGCAGGAAGCACGAACAGTAATTATGACAGGAAAGGTAGACAGTCCAGTTGACCTCTGGACAGAAGCCAACCCAGGGTGTGTGCTTTGTGCTCCAGAAAGCCAGGTAGAATGTGGGCTTTCAGAACAGGACTTTGGAGCAGGTGGACATTATTAAGATGAACTTGACAAGTCATTTTAAGTCTCCATGCCTCAATTACACTATCCAGAAATTTGGAAAGATCGTGTACATACTCAGTAATTTTTCTATGTTGGTTGAATTAGGTATTTGCAAAGTGCTTAACATATTACCCAAAATAGTAGATACCATATATGTGTGCATTGTGTTTTTATAAATTCTTCATAATTTAAATAACAAGAATAACAATCGGTGGAACAAAGCTGACTTTTTAGAACCCGGAGATTGCATGGCATATTACTGTCCAACCACACTTCCTTAATGCTGTTTTTTAAAGAGTGAGTGTGGGGTGACTTTCATCTCTTGGGGCCTATAATTAGGGGACATGAAAGAAGCCTGATGAAGGTAGAATGGAATCATTATCAGACAAATTTATATACAAAATTAGACATTCATCCATTATTTTTATAGAAAACAGTACTTTTGCAATTCTTTTACTAAGGAAGTGATTTAATAGGAATATGTAACATTTTTTGAGTACTTTGAATATTGAGCAAGTGTTTTACCTGTATTAACTCATTTAATTCTCACACAAATTTTGCCAACTAACAAATGAGTTTAAACACAGAACATTCTGCTCCCCGAGAATGAGCTCCCAAACTCTACTCTGGGAAGAGAAAATATGTGTAACACGGAGTAAAATGGAAAGTGACTAGAAATAGGGAGAGCAGTTTGCTTGTGGGAAAACAAATTCAAACTGCATTTCTAAGAAATGCAGCAGATAGAAAATTTTAGCAACGTACCATGTTAAATAGAAAACAAATCAATAATCTTCCTTAATATTTGCTCCCTAACCTATTTCAGCAACAAAAAATGATCTGATTTTGGGCTGGAGGCCGGTAGCTCAGTGAGTAGGGTGCCGGCCACATACAGGGAGGCTGGTGGGTTCGAGCCTGGCCTGGGCCTGCTAAGCAGCAATCACAACTGCAACCAAAAAATATCTGGGCGTGTGGCAGACACCTGTAGTTCCAGCTACTCGGGAGGCTGGGGCAAGAGAATCGCTTAAGCCCAAGAGTTTGAGGGTTTGAGGTTGCTGTGAACAGTAACTCCACGGCACTCTACCAAGGGCAATATAGTGAGACTCTGTCTCAAAAAAAAAATAGATCCAATTTGGTTATTCACGTTAGATAGTATCTGGGTTTAAAGTTAGAAACTAGAGAAGTCTTGGTTGAATGTTATCTTTAACAGAAAAGAAATAGAAAATTGCTCTTTCTCCTATCATGTTTCCCCTCCGAATTCCACTGAACTTTACTGTATAAAGCGGCTAATCAAAATGACCCTTGAATTCAAAGTTTGTTGCTCTTTGTAAATTATCGAGGCACAAACAATTAAAAGCAGTAGAGTTATCGTTGTATGCTACAGAATATTTTTGGAACAATGGGTTTAGCTATTTTACAAAGTATTCCCTCACCGATCTATACGCCAATGGATGAGGCTATGCAAGTGCGGTGCTCTGCGAAGCGGAGACGCGACGGACGTCCAAGCACAAGAGCGCGATGGTGGAAAGATCTGGGAAAGGTCCAGGGAGGCGGAGCAGAGGTGGGCAAGCGGCGCCGGCCCCTGGGATGTGGGTCCGTCAGCCCGAAGGGAATTTCAGAAGGGTGGGGGAGGAGGAGCCGCAGAGCGCCAGGCAGCTGGGAGGGTCTCTGCAAAGCCAGTAAGATGCCCCGAACGCAGGCCACCCTTTCTCAGAGCCCGGCAGGGGCAGAAAGGCTGGGTCCGGCCGCTGGCCCTCCCCGTTCGGTCATGGAGGGGAAATGTGACCCGCACTTGAAGGCTGAGGCCAACTGTGAAGGTGCCGCAGCTGGAGGCTGTCTGCTCACTGTACTCCTGGCAGCCAGCACTCCTGCGACTGCCACAGTAGTATAAACAGTAATTTGCTGGTAGTAAAGAATAAAGTGCTTGCAACAGTTTATATTATGAGAATGCTGTCCTGCCACACTCCGGGCTCTTTAGTTCAGGTGCTTCTGACAGGAAACTTCTAACAGTCTATGTGCCTTTTTTTTTTTTTTTTTCTTACATCATGTACTCCTGAAACCACATATTTTTGAGAATTCCAAACATAGACTTGATCAGGTTGAAGTCGTCATCTTGGCGTCTGGAGAGGTTTTACTATCCTAATAATTGAACTCTCTGCTCTTCTTTTGAGTCACAATTTGTCCATGTATTCAATCAGCGTTTACCACGGGAGCAACGTATGTAAATATGAGCACATAAAATATTTACAAGGCTGTTTCAAGATTGTAGAAAATCTAGAGGTTAGGATGCCTATGGAGTTTGTAGACGATGAGTCTGGGACTTGGGCAGGGAATAGATTCTAAATGCCTTTATGCACTCTGCTATAGAATTTGAATTTTGTAGGGAAAGTGATGGAGAGGCCTGCAGAGATTTTATTCTTAGGAATTCCTTAGTTAACTTCATGGTCTTGAAGGAGTAATCTTGTGGTAAGGTAGAAAATAGGAAAGGCATACAAACAGGGCCTAATTAGGAATTTCTAATGATACTCTACAAGAAAAATAAATAAACTAGAATATTTAAGAAGTTTTGGTGATTAAGGAGATGTAGAATGATTGGGATGGGGATAAGACAGGGTGACTTTATTTTTGCAGTGTAGTTCCTTGCTCTCCAAAAGGTTGGGGTCTGGAATCGACCTAATCAGGACCCCCCTGGGACCTCATAAAAATATACAACGCGATTCCCCACTCTAGATTGATTGAGTCAAAAATGGTGTTTTCAGAAATATTCCCAAGTGGTTCGTGTGTACATGAAAGTTTTAGAAGCATTGGACAGAGTCAAGAATCAGTAAACTTTCTGGAATGAGCCAGATAAGAAATATTTTAGGCTAGGCATACATACTGTCTGTATGCCACTACTCAACTTGTCCATTATAGCATAAAATTAGGCGTAAACAATACACAAATGACTGTTTATGGCTGTATTCCAATCAGACTTTACTTATGGACGCCATCATTTGAAATTCATAGAATTTCCAAATCACAAAACCCTTCCCTTCTGACTTTTTACAACTGTTAAAAAATGTTAAACCATTCCAAGCTTGTCAGATAGACCAAACTGATGTAGATCAGTTTGGATTCTGGGCTGATTTTTGCTAGCCCCTTACCTTGGTGCATGAATAAGTGAAGGAGTCATTTGCAAAGGCAGGAAATACAGGGAAACAACATGCATTGAGGTCCACAGACAAATGTCATACCTTTTTAAAAATAAATACACGTATCGGAGTCAAAACAAGGTTAAGGAGAAAGCTTTTATAATTTCATGCTGGTAAATCTGTACCATCTCTCTAAGCGCCTCTGATAGCTTTCGGTTCATCCAAGGAGATTTTCGCCAATGAGGACAGAGAAAACCAGCTCTAGGTATTTCACACTGTAGGCATTCAAGTGGTGTTGGATCAATGCCTTTGAAACGCAGTATTCAATCTTATTAATTAGGCAGAAATTTCAGGCATTACTATGGGAAATGTCCATTTTTATTTATACTAAATAAAGAATTTCTTCTACATAGCAGCAGACAATAAAGCAGGATACTGTGACTGCATTTGTCAGCATTTCCCTGTGGACGACAGTCAGGAGGTGGTAATGTCTGACCTTTGGTGTCTCCCTCTTCACCCTTGCAGCTTTCTCCATCTCTGGTGAGAGCAGCCAAGTGGTCATGATCGCCATTTCAGCCGCAGTCGCGATCATTCTCCTCACAGTTGTGATATATGTTTTGATCGGGAGGTGAGGCCACAGTCTGTTTTCCTATTTATTTTCATATTTTCTTGGTTTGTTGCCCTTGATTGCTGTTAAAATCTGAAGAGCATGATCATTAAAGTATCTTAACAAGGGCATGCCTATGGCACAGAGGAGTAAGGTGCCAGCCCCATATACAGGAGGTAGCAGGTTCAGCCCCAGCCAACAACTGAAAAAAAAAATCTTAATAAATAAGAACACCTCCACTTATATTTGGGTCCTTTTTCTCCTCCCTCACTTGTTTTCTCCATCCTTAGTTTTGACTTTCTGCTCTCCGTTGAATTCCTGTCCCCATTCCCTAACGCGCACCACTTCTCTTTTGACCCTACCACTAGTTTTTACTTTCTTGTTCCAATTATCTCCTCACTCTTCAAATAACCCCCGATTTTCTTGACACTTTCTCACCCAGAACCTTGGTAACACTGCACAGTACTAATCATTACCAATGGTGACTTTACCCTTCATTCTTTCTAACAGTAGTTGTTAAAAAATACTATAAACACATTCTAAGGCCATTATAAAAACTGAACTGGAGGGGTCTGCACAGTAGGGAAGCCATTCTACATATCTCATTAGGCAGCTTTCCAGAGTCTCCAGAGGAAAAGGCTTCTACGGAGGATTTAGAAAATACGAAGCCATTAAACTTTCACTAAAGCATTTAATTGCTTGAGGAAAATCTTTTATTTTGTGTTGCATGGCACATTGTGAGGATAGATGATTGTTTTTTGTATATTCTCCTTACATATTCTCTTCCCCTGACTTACCTCTAGGTTCTGTGGGTATAACAAATCAAAACATGGTGCAGATGAAAAAAGACTTCACTTTGGGAATGGACATTGTAAGTTTCTAAACTTTATTTGTTGGTTTTTTTTGTTGTTGTTTTGTTTTATTTTTACCATTTCCGTTTTAGCAGTAGTTGATTTAAAATTGGAGAACCTCCCCACACCCTGACCAAGAGAATCCAAAAGTATCTTAATGGAAAAACTGAGTATATTTAATGCCCGGTTGAAAGGCAAAGCGTATCTTCAATTTCTGTGATATAGGTCTTTTGCTACAAATCTAAATAGGAGATTTTTCTCATTCCTAACTTCCAAATAAATATAAACAACCTCTGTTTATGTGAAGTGCCTTACTTCATTTTGTCAACCAACCGAGAAAGAGCCCTTTCAATAAACTATTTATTTTGGAGTTACATGATATCCAACCAGTAGAAAAGACAGAATTTTCCCCTATATTTTAATTTAGTCTTTGTAAAATGTTTTTTAAAAAGAAATACACTTTTAAGAAACAAAGTATTTATAACTAACGAAAAGACAATTCTTTTGAATTCTGGCGTGACAAATCATCTTAGGTGTTTTGCTTTTCCAAACTATAGCTCAGTTTAGTGAGGCAATTACTTATCAGCGACCTTAAAAAGAGTACAGTGTTCTCATGGAAATTAACACAGAGGCTATACCTCATGCTCATCTGCTCCAAAATAATATAACCAATGTAGTGCTGTAAGCATGACTTCCTTCCACATCCATCACTGCCTTCTAAAATTATCTTCAAATCAGCATGATATTTTTTATCAGTCATTAGATTGCCATCTAAGAATGTAGCATTAGTTATAACTCAAAACATGCATGGAACATACGGTAGCTTAAAAAATAAGTGTCCATTCCTGGAATAATTCCCTTGGGGGTAAGGAATAAAAACTCACATACCAAGTACAACGCACACTACTCTGGTAATGGGAACATTAAAAGCCCTGACTTCAGCATTATTCGATTCATCCATCTCATTCATGTAACAAATCACCTTTACCCCCGTAGTATTTTGAAATAAATATAAAAAAAGAATGCCTTCCAAAATTTAAATTCATGTGAGATAGAAACAGAACAAGAGTTTGTGGAAGCATTATTTTATTCATTTCATTGTAGAGTAAATACAAGATAATTTACCCAAAAAGCTGAAGCACTACCTTCCTAATGTCAATCACATCAGTCCAGACTGTTTAGGATACTGACTCAAAAGTCTAAAAGATTTCTTCACCAAGTTATAGAAGATTTCTCTATATTTTTATCAGAGGGCCAGAAAACACTGATGTTACAATATCCATGCATAAATTAGTCAGGACAATGACATTTTTTGGATGAAGTTGCTCATAGTCTGAGTGGAGCTTCTGACGTAAATATTTTCTTTAATGCAAGACCACACTGGCTGGATTTTTGTGGGAATTATTATATAAGTCCTGTGAATTTGGAGCTTTGATAAACTTTTGTGTGCTAATTGCAAACAGATTCCTGTATCATCCCCGTCTGTTTTGCTGTTGGCTTTTGTGATGAAGCATGTTGAAAGGTTGATTTTTATTTCAAATGTATAATGTTCTTATAATAGACAAACAAAAAAGAAATGCATTTTATTCTAGCTGCAAAGGCATAAAGTAACTTATATGTATGTCATAAACTTTCTGCCCCTTAATACCACAGCTGGTTTATTTCAGAGCATTTATTTGGTATTACTTTAAAAAGCTCCAGCTATGAACTATTCCCTCCAGCCTTGTTACAAATCCTATAATATTGCTTCAAAAGGAAAGAAATGTGTTTCACCTCCTAAGATCCTGTCCCCTTGCCCTTTCTGGCTGGGCCTTTTTACTTTTTGCTATTCTTAGGGCAACTCATGCTGGTAACATGGAAATGTAAATTATTGTGTTTGCACAGAACGAGCTGTAAAGTAGTGCAGCTTAACACGTGTGCATGTGTTTATTATCTGGTTTTCATGACAGAGCCCAGTTACTCTGCGTGTTGCCCTTAATGATTGGTGCAAAGGGATTATGTGCCTTGCAGTCTGAATCACCTGAGTCCCGGAACTTCTGGGGTCAGCAGTTAAATATCAGCAGCCAAAGCTCCCACAGTGAACAGACCATTTTACTGGAGGTGGGGGTGGTGTTCAGATTTGTCATTTTTTCCCCCCAAAATGTCCTGTGGATGGAAAAGCAATTTATCTTATTTTAATTATAAGGAATGAGAATGATTGATTTGATTTTTATTTGCGAATGATTTTTAATTTTCAGATTATTTAGTAATGCATATATCCCCTAGGGCTTAGTGGTACTGAGGGGTAATGGTAAAGCTCACTTTCAAGGCTTTTTAAAGCTAGTGCTTATTTAAAATATTTGAGACATTGTTTCTAACAACTCATTTTATAATCTTTGTAAATTCTGATGATAATAAATCTTCCCAAATTGATCTTCTTAGGTTTCTTAAGGTAGCTAGGTAGCTGAAACATTTGTAATTATTTATTTAAAAAAAAAATCAGTTTTACCTTATGTTTAAAGTGTCTCTCTTTTTTTTCTTAAAAAGAATTGCTAAATTTCTTTACGTTACTAAGTATAGGCAAATCAAAACTGGAAAATAACGTATCACAGCCTCATCTGGTATGAGTCTTTATTAAAATGTAACTAAGTTGTCTAAGCTAAAATATTTCCAACAAGACTGAACTCCTAACATATTTTAGTAACTCTATGGTTATTTACTTTAACCATGGTTTTCTTTACTAGGAAGCAAGAAATACTAAGGAAATGGTAGATTTCCTTAATCTATTTCTTGTTTTGATGGTAAAAATGTCTTAATATTGATAGTATTAGAAATCATTTTAGCATAATAGTAAAATACAGTAGGATACTATATTAATGGGTGACTCTGCCATTTATGTTTCTAGGAAGGAATTATGTTTCTATAGCAAAGGAATAATATTCACTGATCTGTGAGCTCCAAAGGCGTGGACATTTCTGAGCTTAAATTCTCTCACTAGGAAACCTCGATGATATTCATAATTATAAATAAAAATTTTTAACAAGGAAACTACTAATTAGGTTAATATTATCTATCATAGACTGTGAATTATGGAACAGGCTCTCATGCTAGGCACCTGAACAGCAAGTTTTCTAGAACTTTCTCATGGGCATCACTTGTCTTTTTTTCCTAAGATACCCAAGATAGAAAAACTCTAAAAGTGCAGTTCACGTTTCAAAAGCTACTTGACTTAGAGTTTACCCAAAGTAAGGGCCAGGGCTTGAATTTTCTCATTTTTGTGGACACTAATTTCCGAGACAGTGGTGTCTTTTCAAATTATCCACACACCATCTCAGCCTGGGAAACTCCTGCTCCTCAACAGTAATGGCCAGCGGGCAAAAGCAGGAGAGATATTAGCCTTTCCTCCACGTTCTCCATTTACACCCTCACCCCCCACCATTGCTGTTACACTGTGTCAATGTTACCCAAGAAAGAACTGAGGTAGCAGAGTTTTTCCCTCCCTCGCTCTCAGCCACTGTTTTTATTTTTTTAAATACTCATTTATTCTTGTGCTTGTGTTTCTTTACTCAAAACCTCTAATGAAAGCATCACAGGAACATGAATGATAATGTACTGTGACCATGAGATTCATGAATTTGCCTTTTAGTTCAATGAACTGATCACTTGTTAACCCAGACTGTGGAATTCTGGACTCAGCCAGAATTCAGTTCATGGTGTTGACTGTTTTCCAAAACTGCTGGCACCTCCAATCTCTACACCTATTTAATATTTGTGCAAACTAAAAAATGAACTCAATGAAATCCTTGTTCCATACAGAGTGTTCTCCTATTCTGACATAATATAGGAAATGATAATGTCTGCTTTTATTTGTTAGGTTAGAAAAACTTCCTTCAATAATTTAATGCAATGAATGAGAAGGTATGTTACTAAGCATGTAGAGTGCATACTATGGCAATGTTATCAATGTTACTAAAATTAAAGCAAAATCAATATAATTAGTATATATAGTATGAAAGTTAACCTGCAATTTTCTTTAGTGTTAGAGAATGTTTTTCTACTTTAATAAATTTTAGGTTCCCTTTATAAAAATCCAGGTTTCTTTCAGAGAAAGATAGCTTTCTGAAAGTTGCAATTTGTTTTTAATGTGAATTATTTTTCTAAATGATAGCAATTTCATTAATATAAAATCAAACCCAACAGATTCTTTGTATTGTTTAACTGCAATATTTCAATTACAGAATATGATTAAAATTTTCACTTTCATAATAGTCCAATAAATAAACATATTATGGAGATTCATATTTAACAAATTATATATATGGTTTATGTTTGGAACTTAGCACCTAGCACCACTATTAAACTCATAGACAATACTTATATTCTATTTAATTATGTGAAAAAGCTATACAATAAGATTTCAGTTAATTTATGCTATATTGAAGTGTGTATATAATATGTAATATATGCATATTTTGTATATAGGGATTTTGACTATGAATAACAATATGAATAATAATAACAAAAGTAATACAACATTAGACAGAAGATGTGCCATTTTATCTCATTTAGTTTATCTATAATCACAGTAATTAGCATTATATGTATTTTATTTATACTTGGACTTATTGTCAGATGCTGCATTATCATTGAAATTTGGTGACTGTGGTGTTCATAGAAGTGTGACTATTCAATAGCACAATAGTATTGACTCATTAGTACTACCAGTAATGATTACTAGGCCTACTCAACTCTGAACCATCTTCTCAAAATCCCCTTTCTTGTATGTCCATTTTCTTTACAGTGTTTTTGCAGAGAAAATTATTCTCTGTGTTTCCTTTTTTATGTTTCCTCATGGAGAACTTCTTTTCTTAAATTTCTCAACACTTAGTCCAGTGTCTGCCAGTATCTATGATCCCACAAAATCAACTAAAGGTTGTGCACCTTACTGATGGGGGGACATTTTTTTCACCAATAATGTTATCATAAAATTTGCTCTCAGAAAACCTTTTAGAAATACAGCTAACGTAATCACCTTCTTCCTTTTCTTACACAGTAAAACTTCCAGGTCTCAGGACTTATGTTGACCCACATACATATGAAGACCCTACACAAGCAGTTCATGAGTTTGCCAAGGAACTGGATGCCACCAACATATCCATTGACAAAGTCGTTGGCGCAGGTAACCCTCCTACTCACCTACTACTTACCACTCACAGCCGTGAATTAGAACGCTGTCTGACATGGCTTGATGTCTCAAATCTGATATATTGCTATAGGAAGAGGAATTTTCTGAGTTAATGAACAAAGAGAAGCAACAAATAAATGATGTTTTAATATAATGATTTCAAGGGGCCACGCTTACAGATTCACAGACCATGGTTACCTTTCATTTACTGAATTGGAGAGATGGCAGGGGCAACAATTCAGTCTTCCCGTGGCTACACTGATCACGTGGTACAAAGCCTGTTGGCTAAATAAGGTTAACAGACCAAAAGTGTATCTCATTTTAGAGAAGTCCAATAATGGAATATTTTGATTTTCAAATTTACAATCCTCTCTGGACTTAAAAAAAAAAAAGGCAGAAAATAAAATCATAACACATTTTACATGAATTTTATTGCTACTGTCTTGGATAATTTAATAACAAAATGCTGCATTTAAATATTGTCTTGACTTCACATATTCTTAATTTATGTTAAATCTGTCTTTATATAGGCATCTTTTTTTTCTAATCATTAATTTATTGAACCATCAATTCAGTATTACCTATAAAGTGATTATTAATAGCAGTTGCATTTTTCCAAGAAAACTTTCAGATATTTCTAAAATAATAATGTTAAATATACTTACACAGAAACACATGGATATCCATGGCACATGTAATATGCATGGAAATAAAGTTACTATTAAAAAGTAAAATTGAACCATTCTTGACAGTAAAGAGTTTTGCACCATCATCTCATCTTGCAGTGCTGCTTTTTAACACAAACTAGTTATGTTTGTTTTTTTTTTATTTATTTATTTTGAGACAGAGCCTCAAGTTGTCACCTTGGATTGAGTGCTGTGGCATCACAGCTCACAGCAACCCCCAATTTCTGGGCTCAAGCGAGTCTCCTGCCTCTGCCTTCCAAGTAGCTGAGACTACAGGCTCCCGCCACAACGCCCAGCTATTTTTTGGTTGCAGATATCATTGTTGTTTGGCGGGCCCAGGTTGGATTCGAACCTGCTGGCTCATGTGTACATGACTGGAGCCTTAGCCCATTGAGCCACAGGCGCCAAGCCACAAACTAGTTATGTTGATGCAGGAATTAAAGTCAAATATTGAGAAATTAAATCATTAAATTGTGTATAACATACTAGACTCACATTTTCCACAAGAACTATATTTATCTATTCATGGCTGAGGCTTCTTTACAACAATGTGCATAAAATTTTCTCTGTTTTCTTTTCTATACACCAAAGCAGTATTTAAATCCATGCTGTGGTTAGTATACAAACAGGAAAATCTTAGTAATCCATATTGTCTAAAAGAGATGATAATTTACTAAAGCTTCTCTTTTGATTTTCTTCATGCCTTATCCTTCTAAAATTCACATTTGCAGGTAATGTTAAAATATGAAACTGTGTTCATGGAAGGAAAATAGAGTAGCTACTTCTTTTGCACAATCTAAAACAATCTAATCTGAGAGTATATACATTTGCTGTATGCCTATTCTAATCCAATGCCAAAACAGATATTGACAACTCTGTTTCATTTGTACAGTGCTGCTTTGTGAACAGCTTCATGGTGTAGAGAGTTTTTATCTGGCTGGTTTTAATGTTTCCCTACCAGTCTGCACTTGTCCTGTGTTGAAACTGTAGTAGCAAATGTAACGCAAGAACTTTGCATATTAAACTAGATAATCTGGTAAGAGGAGAAAAAGTTTCCATACCTAATTTTAGATTGCCTTGATTAGCCTTCAGAAGATTGATCATTATCAAGATAGAATATGAAATCTGCACTTTAAAAACTACTAATTTTCAAATATTTTGTTTTGTGAGACTTAAAATATGTGCAAACATTGATGGATAGTCTAATACTATAAAGAACCTGCATTTACTCATTTTACCAACAGTTTCAATAACAGTTGCCAAGTGCTATCCTTGTTTCATGTGTAAACTTACCAATTTCCTACATTCTTTTAAAATTTTAGTATAATGTATTGTTATTCATAAAAATTCAGTAATTATGCTAAATTGATTAGCAACCATCTTCCATCGTTAGAAAGACGAACCTTTCAACCCATGCCATAACATTCATAGTCAATTAAATTTATGGAAAGATTCTGTCTTTCTCTCTCCCCGCCCCTCAAACATACACACACATACATATATGCTATTAGTTAGGTTTTTGTCAGAAATTTTATATATAAATTAATATGTTAGAGAAAGTAATTTATATATTGAATCATCAGAATAATTATACCCTTATTTCAAATAATAAAACTGAGTTATGAATTAACTTTCTTGAAGAAGAAAATTTCTATTAATAGGAAATTCATAACTATAATTTCTATTTTTATTTCTTAATTCAGTGATTCTTTTAAAAGCTAAAAGAATTTCTAAAGAAAAAAAATTATGAAGCTCTTAACACCTAAATTTTCTGAAGAAAAAAATATTTATTAAGCTCTTAATACCTTTTCCAATCCAATTTTTCTGCTACTGCAAACTCCCCAGCTGTTGTTTATTTGGGGTGGGAAAGGGTCGGTATAAATATAACATTATAATTATTGTAATAATCATACAGTTTTAAAAGGTAAAAACATAAATATGATTTTATTATCTATTTTAGGTTACACAAAATAATTCAAGTGTTTTTCTTATTTTGATTTATAGTGGTTTTGACTGTGATACTTTTGGAGACAATCTCCAGATGAAGTCCAGGCTTCCTCTCGCACGTCTCACAGTAGAAAATGGTTTCTCTTTCTCCTTCCACCTTTCTCATTTCTTCTGCTGCAAACTGTGCAATTCTTCATTTATATTTTTCCATTTTCCATTATAAAATGCAGCTTCCCATTTAGCCTTTCCTCAGCATCAAAAGATGATGGCTCTCCCCCCTCTTTCTTGAATTTCTGTTCCTCATACTGTTCACAAGCTGAGTGGTGAGATTTCTTCTGTATGAAAGCTGTGTCTGCACTTTTTCTCCACTGTCCTTCTGATCTAGTGAGTAAAAGATGGAACTGTTCACAACTGCGATTTCTATCAGCCAGAAGAATAATTTTTTTTTCCAGTTGTAGGAGCTTCTCGTAAATGTAACATCCACAATACTGATCAGCTTTGTCCACTCTGTGCATAAACTTTGTGTACTCTAAGATAACTGTCAGTTTTTCAAATTGAACAGGCTGTTTTATCCTATAACCAATGATCAATGGTGTTTGAGGACCAAAGAATGTGCTCAGCATTGTCCCTAACTTCTTGTCATAGAATGACAGGCACCAAAAACAAGCAAGCAAACAAACAAAAACTTTTCCCACATCTTACAACATCAGAGCAGAACAGGAAAATCATTATACTGAAGGAGCCTGACATAGGATTGGAAAAGATTTAATTTATGCTAGG